>JAUUEB010110046.1:0-15007 GCA_032362205.1 Clione limacina | reverse complement strand
ACGTTTCTTTGTTTATATTGTATTTTAATTTACCTTTGTATTTTATTTTTGTTATATTTTCTCAAAATTTTGCAACTAATGATGTAAAACCTTTGACTTTTAAGCCTAAATAAAATTATTTGAATCTTGAATCTTGAGTACTCGAGTAAGTACAGCCGTAGACTCTACGATTCAAGGCGGATCTTATTGCGTTTCGGAAAATTATGAAAAACAAAAGGAAATGGTCAAACTTTTTATGGTTGTGGCAGCAACAAGAAGGGTTATAACAGCTGATTATTTGATAATCTGGGTTATAAACTCAAATGTGGTACGTTTTATTTTATTTGTCATTAATTAAACCTGCCGACAAGCCACTCTTCAAACTACTCTTACTCACGCCGTAGGTTTTCGCCAACCCACCAAGACATCAAAAACGATAAGGGCCTGTCATCGACGCCACGACACGGTCAACTAATTTACGCAGTCACACATCACTGCCTCTTCTGCACTATCTCATCTTCATATTCGGGCACTACGACCCAGTTTCAACATATGCAAAATTATGGCAATTGTTGGGGGTTGGTAGAACTTTGAATTTTGCCCTGATGGCAATGGTTACCATGGCAACCATTAAGATCTAGGGACAGGGATGTTTCGAGGCAACTTGCACTTGCACATCAAGCATACATAATACATGTTTTGCTGTCTCTGATCTGATAGGCCTATATGCATATGCCTATGTACTTGATTCTGCCCACTAAGAAGGATCTAGAGATACATGCAATGCCTGATACCTTGTAGATGGTACCTTTGAGTTTGACACACCTAAGCCGTAGCAACGAATCTGCTTTAAACTCAGTTTAATAAGATTTCTAAAATTGTCCTATCACCTGAAACTAGGCTCATTTGATTCACCTTGAAAAACCATTTAAGAAAACTATATATATATATTTTATTACTGCCTCGGGCCCTATTACAGCGCAGGCTCTATTGCCGCCCAGGCAAAAATTTAAACACATCGATGTGTAAAAATGGGTACTTGACCTCTTTCTGGCCCGATTTCTCTTTTAAAATGTTTAAGTTTATTGTTTTTGTTGTGTTATTTCTCTTCTAAAATGGTTACATTGTCTATTTTGAAAAATCTTTTTAAATTTTGACCATTTTGTGTGTGTTAATCGGCTGTTTAAAGCTTAGGTGAGCAGCAATAGGGCCCGGCAAGGTACCTAGCAATATGTTCAGAATGAAGGTACACTTTTTCGCAACAGTAAATACTTATGTATCTAACACAAGTTCCGCGAATTATGTGAGTGTTTGGTTCCACAAAAATCTGTCGTAATTAATTGAAAACGCATAAACCAAACATAACGTATAGGAAAAGGAGCCTAATTCTCAGCTAACTTACATATTTAACACATAATAATTTTTTTAAATAAATGATACGCATATCGAAGTTCTACTTTATGTTATATTTTCTTGACTCGTTTACAAATAATTTGTTAATGCTGTCTGTAATGTTTATATGAAAGTTTTTTGTACAGGTAAAGACTCTCTGCTAATTTACTATAAGAAACCTCTTTCATGACACAGATACCATTGGAAGTTCCTAAACGAGCTAGGCCATCAATTGCTTTTTGTTAGTATTTTTTATTTCTTTTGTTAAAACTTTTTCTTCTGTTGTATCAACATCTTCGTTTTAATTGTTTACTATCATATGACGTCACAGACGGTGTTCGATGCTCGCTAACACCACAAAGATAGTTTATAACACAACAGTGAAATGTACGACATAATTGTTTAATGGTTTTCGGGACAAAACATGCATTAAGAGGATGTAGATGTAGCGTCAATACATTTAAATAAGTGGATCAACAGAAATATTGTCGACACCTGAGTTTTGATGGGTTACATTTTCACATCACTTTAAAACTAATCAGAATTAACTTGCACCAAATAACGTTTCTGATGAAAATTGGTCCATTGCATAATTCAGAAATCACATAAACAGAAGACAGAGGACCTGTTGTAATTATATGTAAGGTCCATAACTTGGAACATTGTGTGTATATGTCGGTTATACAGTCAGTTCTCAAATATCCGACACCTAAGATCCGAATTTTTTCACGTGTCCAAGCACAAGGCATAGAAACATATGTTTTTCTTATCAAAATGTCTGCGATTTCCCGATATTTCGCGTTTCCGATTTTTTGGGGAACAAATAGTGAGAAAATAAAGAAAAAACATTACAATTTCCGACATATTAAAAGGACCAAATCTCCAAGGTTATGCCATTGTTTCCACTTAGTTACATTTATTGACTCCCTGGTTTAGATGCCATTAGGTGCTACATCAGAAAATCTTTCTGTTTCTCATTTAACACACACAAATCGGAGTTTTTGCCTTGATTGTTTTTTGTTTCGTTTTGTTTTGTAATTCCTGTACAACTGAGGTTCATTTGCTGGAAATACGAGAGTTGAGATTTTAATCACATCTAGCAGAAATCTGGTAGGGCGCTTTAGGCTTAACTAACTAGGGTCAGGATGGTCTAGTCGTTAGGGTTTTCGACTCCAATCTGAGAGGTAGTGTGTTCGCGCCATCGCGTCAACACTTGTTATTTTTGGTAATACCTTTATACATAGTTATTCTTTTATATATTATAGACATCATGTTAAAATTCCATTACATTTGACGACAAATTCTCTATTTTTTCAAAATCATATATTGCGGATAATAGGTAAACACGCTTCTGTTAACCTGTAAATATGGACAAACTTATGAAACATGTTAAATAAAAAACATATAAGACGGCACGCAAAAAATCTCCTTCAATTTTAAGCCGTTTAGGAGAAAAGTTCTGAAAACCTCGTTTTTTCTGTCGAACAACTATATAATCCATTAATACGTTGTACCTTTCATATGTTAACTTTGAAAACGATGTAATTATCCTCTTGGAGTCTGAGTCTTATTGACTCTTGAGTTATATTCAACACAGCTGGATACACAATCAGTATCACTGGCATCTCCGTCTAAATGTTTTGGTAAGCATTCCTTGAAATGCCCTCTTAACGAGATGTATTCATTTTATTTCACGTGTGAACAACTATTATTGTTATACATACAGATTTTAAACATAAACGAAATCCGCACTGCGTGACCCATGTAACTAATTCAGAACGTGTGTAAAATAGTGCATCTGCACCATAGACCGGTACCTTAATGCCGATCCATACACACCATAGACCAAATTGTATCGATATGGTATTGGTTTACATTGTCTTGGGGGTCCGGCGTGAAGAGTTTCCATTAAAATGAGTTCCAAAGGAAAGTTAATCGGTTATTTCAACAGCAGTGTATCCTATATTAGAGCATACGCGTGTATAGTATATAAGGTATTTAATATAGGTGATTAGTTGTTCTTTGTAGACATTTATAAATATGCTTATTATCTCATTTGCATATTTATTAATTTTTATGAGAAAAGCAACATTTTTAATTTTATAGTTTTATCTCGGTTGTCAATATTTTCCACGAAATTTTCTGATCATGACTGTAAACTATGAACATTGATGAGGAAGTCAGATGAGTCATTTTTAGACACCAATCATCTAGTTTTCTCCGCTGAAGGAATTTACAGTAGCCGGTTTTTCTGTTTGCTAAAAAGTATAGATAATACTTTTGTTATGTTTTTCTACGTCCTGACTGGTTTCATACAGTTTTTATGTAATTTTATTCAATGAATTATGGGGTTGCTTGTGGATTACTTGATCCTTATTTAAGTTTTCATTTTTCATGTCAAAGGCATCAAACCTCTTTTAATACTTTTGAATACGATTTGGAAAAAAGTGGTTTTAAGTCGTCTGTAGACTTAAACCAACACCACCTAAATGTCTTAAACGAAGACATTGAATAACACCTGTTTTATTCAACACTAGAATTTCGGGTCACTAAACGCTCCCTTAATTCGTTGTTTCGGTCGTTACGCTTCATCATCTTACACCCATCCGTTATATGGCCGTCAGTGTCTAGCCGTGTTGTTGTACTAAAGTGGGTGTGTCGCTCACAATGATGGGAGGTATATTTCGAATATTGTAATGTCTTACAAATATCGTTTAAGAATTATTCTAACAAAGATGATCAAATGAAAACTGCAGAGAACTGAAAAGAGCACTAGCTTAGCTATTAAGACAGCTTGTAAAATAAGTATAGGATTTTTTGACGTAGTTTTTTTTTTACTTGGGAGCGTTCCAATAAATAGTATGATATTCTCACACTCAAGCAAAAACTGACGTACTACATTTCATAATTCATAATTAATAATTTCCCATTTCATAAGAAAAGTTCACAACTCGATGGAATTTGAATACCAACTTTCAGGCCTTATAAAATCAGTACGTATATGAGAGAATGTCCTATTTGAGACCACTAGGGGCATAGAAAACTATATCTATTATATAAATATTCTTAAATTGTCATGTCACAGCTCAGATGTTTAGACATTTAAATAGCAAAGTGATTATAGCATAGTATGAACCTAGGTGTAGCCATTATGACAAAATGTAGCTTAGATATAACCGAGATCGCCAACTTATAACCTAGATGTAGCTGGTTTTACAATCGTTTTTGGAGAATTAATCATACCGGACCCTATGGACCCATTTGGAAATTATTATACAAGTAAGATTTCTTCTTGGGGGAGTGCATGAATTAGGGGTCTTAATGACGTACTTGTCCTTACTTTGGATACATTTCTTTCTTATAACGAGGGAAAGTTTTGACTACGACACAAACTGTTTATTTTTTTAAAAATATGGCACAAATATGCATAAGCTTTTTCAGATACTCATTAAACGCCTGTCACGATGCACGCTTGAAGACGGCATTCACACATTTACAGTCACTTTATTCCATATTTTCCCGTTAAGAAGATATTTGATATGGTTATGATAATAGTATGCTTAATACAATAGACTGTGAGTTAAATCAGATGCAAAGCCATTTTAGATAGCCATTCACATTTTCCATCCAAGGCAATGAATGTTACTTACATTGAGAATATATATCAAAAAGTATTTTAAGTTAACGTTTTTTACTTATTCTAATGAAAGTCAGATACATATCTCGAATAATAACTAGTACGCCAAGATAAATCTGACGAACCGCGGTTTGGTGCCCTTATGTCAGACAATATCACAAATATGAAGAGAGTCCTTTACAGGTTGGATGGAGCAGGGATAAGGGCAGGATTGAAATTAAACTCGAAGAAAACCAAGGTTATGCATATCATGGGGAAAAACAGACAATGAAATTATAAGGTCAATAAAATTTCTTTGGAAATTGTTAAGGATTTTGAATATCTAGGCTGAATAAAGGCTTCAGATGTTCCATGTACAAAGCATATAAAAGCATGGATAGCAATGGCTAAAAATATATGATACAACTCAGTGATGTATGGACAGATAGAGGTTTGAAATTGAGACCCCTAAAATGTTTGGTTAGGCCAGCCATGATATATAAATGCGAGGCCTGGACTCAAAGACAATCAGAAGAGAAGACCATTAAAGCAGCAGAAATGTGGTTTTACCGTAAGCTTCTTAGGGTGAAATGGACAGATAGGAAAACAAACGCACTCGTTTTACAAACACTTGGGGATACTCGTCACTTACTTACATGTACTTACAAATTAAGAAAAGCTAAAATATGTGGGCCATGCAATAAGAAATAAAACTACATACATAATGGCAACAGCGTTTCGAGACAAGACTGAGTTTTAAAGGGGAAGAAAGGGGACCTTATATCTCATATACAGACAACATAGTCAGTGTCACTGGCCTGAATATACAGACATTGGTAATTGTAAGTCTGAACAAAGAGAGAAATAGAGAACATTTGTGTCATTGAATGCGGCAGCTTAACATCGAAACGATGAGTTTGATAGGTGATCGGTGAAAATTGATAAGTAACGCAAAGGTAAACATAGAGTATTGAAAAAGGAGTACGAAGTAAACTGAAAACAGGTCATCGAATTTGAAAAGGTTTGAAAAAGCAAATATCGTATGTAGATAGCCAATATAAGGGGGCATTGATGTGCACCCTAAAGAAGAAAGCTGGTGCCCCCATTATATCAGATATATAACGCTGTTGCTTGAAGAAAGAAGAAGAAGAAATCTTGCGAAAACATTCGGACTGAATTGGTCTGAAAGCTACATCGAAGGTTATTTACTAGCACAAGCCAATCAAGGTCTCGTCAAATTTACGATAAACCTCGCTCATCGTCGTCAGAATATAGAAAGATATCAAAATTTCTCAAACCAACTCTGAAAACTGGCTTACGAGTGTAAAAGCACGAGTGAACTAAGACTGGGAAAATAGAAAAGACGAACTTCTAATGATATGAACCTATGTTTTTGTTAAACAGATATATCAAGACAAGCTGCCACATGCACAAAAAATTATAAACACAACTGCCAATCTTCTCGTAATGCTAACGAGGGGTGGCATTAATCATAGCACTCTCAAGCACAAAAGTTTTCTGCTCTAGACATGCCAATATTTTTACGTATGGCATTTATGCTAACCATGACGCACATCAACTGTCAAATGCCTTGGTGTCAACGTACATAGGGGAGACAATGTGTTCATATTATTAAAAGATCAATCAAATAATTAATCGCGGAAGATAGTTAATGAGGCATATATTTGCACACATTTTTATCTTTTGATTGAGTATACAAACCCTTTTTTGTGTTGACCCTTTCTGGTCTCCTATCCAATTTTTGATTAATTGTATTAGGGTTTTTGGGGTTTTCTATGTTAAGATAAATGTCAAAGTAAACCTAAAGTAATGATATCTTGGTCGAAATGTGATTCGATTAAATTAAGTAAGTATGAACAAAACTAAGATGGGATACATCAAGCTTAGAGTATTTGTTTAATAAGGGTTGCCTCAGTGAATGCATAGTTATAAGTTGATAAAGATTAGAAGAACAATCAGACACAATGATAGTGACTATCAGCGACACCAGATACATATCTATAAATATATTTTTTTGAACTAAAAACGATGTTAGCTGTTCAGTTGTCAAAGTTCAGTAAAGTTTAGATTTTTTTGTTTATTCACTTTTGTCCACATCTTTGTGGCTCAAATTATTAAAAAACAAAACAAGAAAACCATTGACTGACTGAAATTATGTTCATGTTTTTATTCGCATTAATAAAAAAAATGGACCCTATAGAAAAAAAACCTCAGTATTATGCAATATGCTGACAACTTCAATGACAGCAAAAAAAGGCATTTATCCGTAGGGTTTGATGTAAAACAAATTCATTTCTGGTGATAGTTAATATGTTGAATTTACGCTAAATGAAAAAAAAACGCTCGTTTGTTATACGGAAAATAGGAGTATTATTGCCAAATTGGACTTTATACTGCTCATATATATTCATATTAGTGTTGAACAAGCTGGTATATGATATATACTTATTTGGCACCTCAACTTCCAACCAGCTATGTAGTTTAGTGGTTTAAGTGTCTGTCTATCTGGCTGATGATCCGCGGGTTCGATCCCGTCAAAAACCTAATTTCATTTTTTAATAAGTGGTAAAATAGAAAGTTCTACCAAGGCAAGTAGGTGAGAGGTTGTTAGAGTTAATGACGCCATCTTTAATTCTCACAAATAACATTCTAGATATTTGGAGCTTATTTGGCAACCACATGATTATCTTGTCTTGAGTTTTTGTTATAACATAAATAATACAGTAAATAACCTTTAATTGACAATCCTGACTTTCGGAAAACGATAAATGAAAAGGAGATACATTTCCATATCGTGAATCGTTCTGATCATTCAGCAAGTTTACACAAGGCGCATCGTATGTTAGCGCATTACCAATAACTACAGAATCTTAACAAAATAGAAGTATTGTAAAGCTCAACGTTGGACAAATATAAACGGAATTCCAGTTTCATGTCTTCACTTTCACGTCGGGTGAGTCATTTATGGATTTTCTCCTTATTTTTGCTTATTGTTCAATTTTCAGATAGTATAACAAATGATAATAGCATTGTTGTTAAGGGGATTTTGATAGGTCTTAAAATTGTTCTGTTCTTCTATTTTTGTGACTACGGAGCGCAGTAGCAATTAGTTAGCTTTCAAAGAAAACAGACGAATCAGGATTGAACGACTATAATTAAGTTCTAGTTCATGGATTTTCACTCGGCTTAAGCCACATGATGACAAGATTTCTAGACAACACATAGGTACATCATATTTAATGTTTTCTGACGCCGCCAAAGAATAACAGAGTAAGCTCCAAAACATCCACCCAGATTTTCGATAGATGTAATTCAAATCTCCAGCATCATATTCTTAGCATATGACCCTAGGTGGATGCTGTACAATAATAACAAAACGAAAGGAATTCAAACAAGGTGAAAAAATGTATGTTTATATGAAATAAAAGATAAAAATATAAAACTATTTAGCACGTGGTGGCATCGAAACCAGGGATTAAATCAACGTAACTAAGTGGAGACAGTTATACATAATGAGTACTTTGGCAACTTTGCAAAAGTCTTATTTTTTTAATAAAAAAGTCTTGAAGTACATTATAGTTCAACCCTAAGTACTATCTCATTGTTGTTAGGGTTTAAACTCCTCCACCAACACGTGGTTGTGACTATTTCACTACCTAATCAAAGTCACGTGAATTCCTTGATTGTCAGAAGTTTTGGCAACGTTCGTAAGAAATTGATTTTTTGTGATATATGGTACACAATTAAAATGTCTTTGATTAGTTTCACATACATAGCAATCTGTTCCAATATTTGTTTTCACTTACATAACTACAAAACAGCGAATACGTTTGAACTTGATTCAAAAAAATATTAAAAAAGATTGATAAGCATATCAAGGTTTCTTCTTCATGTAATCATTTCTTGGGCGTGTTTGAAAAAAATATTTGAAAGCGCTGTCTGCAATTTTTAGATAACATTTTTTTCATGCAGACGCAATATTTTTTGTGACCTTTATATCTAGGTTGATGAGAGGTATAAAAAAAACTCGCCCGTTCCTTGCCCGAGTCGTACTCGAGACTTAAAGCTTCTACCACGTTGATAGTGTGTTACAATGGGTAAGATTTCGATCGTATTATCTGGTCCTAATGAAATGTGTCCTCAAAATTAATAAGATTAAAAAAAGCAATAACAACAAAAATGAGGTCACGCAGTTTAAAAATATTTCACAATTCGTTCTCTTCTTATTTGCTATCAGTGATCAGAAACCTCTTCTATGACACAAATGCTGTAAGAAGTTTTTACAAGAGCAAGGTTATCCATTGCTTCTTGGTTAGTTTTGTTTAAACTCCTTCTTATGTTTTATCAACACCTTCAACTTTTTTCCTATTAAATGACGTCACAAACTGTATTTGTTACTCGCCAATGTCACATTGGTTGTTTAACAAAACGGTGTTATAGAAAACATTGTTGTCGAGACAAAACATGCATTAGAAGCATGTAGATGTAGCGTCAATACAATTGAATGAGTGGATCAACAGAAATATCGACGTCATCTAAAATTTTGATTTGTCAAATATTCACATCTGTTCATATTAATTGATTGTATATGGTTTTATACTTGAGCCACAGACATACTGGGATGATTCTTAGACTTCTGTCAAATTAAGCCTGTTAATATCCTACTTTATAATTCAAAATAAACTCGCACAAATTAAAATTGTTGGTGCTGATTGATTAATTGCATCAATCAGAAATCGCAGAAACACGCATAAATCAATGAGCTGGTACAATTTTACCATACTATCCATATAACGCTAGGTCCATTAATTGGCCAATTCTGTGTATCGATCGGTTAAAAAAGTGTACTGTCTTTTAATACGATTTTAATTTCCTGGTTAGTTTTGATCAAGGCAATAAAAGAGACCCGATGTTCACCCAGGGTCATGAATTATGTTTGACTTTTTAGATATAGTTGAGTTACAGCTGTCTATACGTGTCAAAATACATGCAAAAGCAAGTATGTTGGTGGCATTTGTATCAAAGCATGTTATCAGTTGACATAGCATTGACATCTCTAAATAATTTATTCTTCATCTTTTGTTGATTTGTCTGAATATAGCAATATGATTCCTAGGTATATGCCTGCGTCCTAAAATTGAATATAACCACAGTAAACTAGACATATGATAACACAAAATCAACAAACGCAGACTTGTCAATTTCCCGCAAGAATATTCAATACACAATTTAGAAACAGACATACATTCTAAACTTGCTTTAAAGTAAGACACATAATTTATTGCTACAATTAGAGACATAATTTATTGCTACAATCTTGTTTAACTGATCACTCTAAACAAAATATCATAAGTAAATATATTAATACGTCTTTAAAAAGCTAGCTCTAAGAACTCGGTCACTGTCCCCCTGGAATCTGAAGCTTGTTGATTCTTAAGTTCTATAAAACACAGCTGAATACACGATCACTGTCACTGACGTCACTCCCTTAATGTTTAGATATACATTCCTTGATATATCCTTTTAACAGAATGTATTTATCTGAACAACTAATATCAAAATAAAGCTTTTAATTTTTTTTAAACATTTTTAAACGAAATTCGTACTCGTGACCCATGTAACAAGTTGAGGATGTCTGTAAAAAGCCGGCACCCAAATCATGATACACAGAGAGTAATCGACCTACTTCAACAGAAATTTCGTCTATATATGAGCATACTTGTATTCTTTTTTTATTCAGTCATATCTTGAAACCCCGAAATTATGAGAATAACATAGTTTGTATCAAAAATGCATTGGTATCCTTTTTAAAAATGTATAAATATGATAATTTGCGTATTTGCATACATATAAATAATACAGTTTTATAAATCACCATAATACTTGATCCCAAATCTTATATTTTTATTGATATAGTAAACAGCCATGTGTTTTGGTCCCCGGGGGACACTAATTGGTCTTATGTGTTTATAGTGGAGATAAAACGCCCGAGAGCTAGTTCATTAAGTATTTTGGAAATTCTATTTTGAGATGTGATTTTCTGACTCTTTTTGTAATTATTTAACGTCTGCAAATGTGTACCGGCTTATTCCCGGCTTTGCTTATTTCCCCCAAAATGCGCAATTTTTCACCTTTTTATATATGAATATCTACGGTGGTGATAGGGAAACTATGTATTAGCAAAGATGTCGTTTACAAAATCCCCTCTATCCTTTGAAAGATTTGTTGGGAAAAGAAAGTGTTTTTTTCACAGTAGCAAGGAACGAACAAATTTATTTTGACGAATGTATTTTTACTTGGGAATAAATACTTAGAAATTAATAATCTAGATATATCTACACGTGGCTCGCCATATTTATGAATACATATTGTGTATGATTCTTATATCAATTAACTATTATATATTCCTAAATGTATGTTGCATATGTAGCTTTCGGTTAAATTTGTTTCATATTTGGAGCAATACTTTACTAATATTTGCTATTTCGTATATTCCCATTAAGATCACATTTTTTGGAGACAAGGCTCTAGTCTTTGCCACTGAAGCCTTAGGGTCTCGAGTAAGTTTTGTTCTGAATCCTTTCTGGTTCCTAAAGAGAAGATAATGTGTTTGTGTATATTTTCCTACGTACCAACCGGTTTCATACAGTTTTCATTTTATTTATTATCTTAAAAAGTACATTTATTTACTAGGGGATACTTGGGAATTTCTTGATCCCTACGTCAGTTTTCATGTAAAAGAAATCAAACCTCTTTTTATAGTTTTGAATTTGTTTCGGAAAATTTAGAAGTTTAGTTTTGTGTCCAAAATGGCAACTTATATTGCTTTTAAAACAATGATGTTGCATAAAAGAATTGTTATTTAACACTAAGTATTAGTTGATAGGTAAAGAGGTTTTGGACTTCAAGTTATGATGAAACGGTCACTTTTAGTAAGTAAGCTCCCAACGTCCATATGAAAGGATATTCAAAGACAGAACCTTTATCTTAAAGTTCAAACGCAAAATTTGTTTTTAGGGTAGTGCTTGGATCAGGGGTATGGGTCACGGACTTGACCTTTTTTTCACTATTTACGTTAAGGGTGATGGATGAATATTATTCTTGCAACAAGTGAACGTTTTGATTAGGATAGACACTGTTAATTTTCAAAATATAATCATGTGGCACAAATGCGCCGCAATCCAATCTCTATTTGGGTTTCTGTGACGCACTAAACTCCCATACGCATGCTTACAGACGTCATTCAAACATATGCAGGAATTCGTTGTGAAAACACCTTAATTTCCCAACCAATTTTCCTACAGGCTGAAGATTGTAAAAGTACGAGTGCACTAGGACTGAGAAAATAGAAAAGATGAGCTTCAAATGATAGGAAACTTTGACTGATGTTAGACAAACAGACAGAGATATTAGGATAAGCTGTCACAAACAAACACAAATTATGTGATGTAAACTGCCAATCTTTTCATAATGCCACTGAGGGGTGATGACATTACTAATAGCATTCTCAGACTCGGACATGTTGTTGTCTCCTCTAGACATGCCAATATGTAAACAGATAAATATTGAAATAATGCTTACAATGACATATTCTAACTTTTTAATGCTTAGATGTCAACATTCACAACGAAGACACAATTTTCATATTATAACAAGATAAATCAAAAGAATTAATCGAGGAAGCTAGATCTTTACACATCTTTTAATCTATTGATTTAGTATACAAACCTTTTGTTATCTGCTCTAGAAATGCCAATATTTTATTTATCACAGATCCATATTAATGAATATGTCGCTTACTTCCTGGCAAAGTACCAAATAACATGCTAGATATACCAAGATAATTTAGCAACTACATGATTATCTTCTTTTGAGTTTTTGTTATAAAATAAACAATACAGTAAATAACCTTTAATTGACAATCGTGGCCTTTGGAACAATATAAATAAAAGGGAGATCAATTTCCATATCGTGAATTATTCTGATAATTCAGCTTATTCATACACGGTGCATCGTTTGTTAGCGCATTACCAATAACTACATAGTCGTAAACAAAATAAATGTATTGTAATGCTCAACGTTGGCAAAATATAAACGGAATTCCAGTTTCATGTTTTCACCGTCACGTCGAGTAAGTAGTTTACGGATTTTCTCCGTTTTTCACATATTGTTTTATTTTAAGTTAGTATATAACAAATAATGTTAACATTGTTATTAAGGCAAGTTTACAGATCTTAAAATTGTTCTGTACTTCCCTTTTAGTGTCTTTTGATCCCGGTGACAATATAGATAAGTCACATTATTTCTTCTTCTAGCCAAAGGTAACAGACGAATCGGGAGTAATACGACTTTAATAAACTTGTAATGAATGGATTTCTTAGCTTAAACCACCATGGTGACCAATTGTTCTAGACAATACATTTATCGTGGTACAGGTGTCGCCGCCAAACGGACAACAAAATCACCTGGTTAATTAAATACAAAAGCATCTATCCAGATTTATGCTTGATTTCATCTGAATCTTTATTCTTGAAATGCTAGCAATAATAACAAACCAAAACGAAATAAAAGCAATAACATTTTCAGAATTGTTTGTGAAATAAGAGGGGGAAATAAGTAATAAGAGCACGTGGTGTCATCGAAACCATGGAGTACTTAAACGTAACTAAGTGGAAACGGTTGTTAGTCTGTTCATATAATGAGTACTTTAGCACCTTTGCCAAACATCGTTTACTTTGAATTACAAAGTCTTAAAGTACATTGTTATTCAATCAAAAGTGCTATCTCATATTTTAAGGTTTTAAACTTCTCCACGAACATGTTGTTGTGACTATTTCAATGCCTTATTAAAGTCACCTGAAAATCTTGATTGTCAGAAGTTTTGGCAACGTTCGTAAGGAAATTGATTTTTATGTTCATACATTATGCAACAAAAAACTTTGATGAGTTTCCAATATCTTAGCAGTGTATATTGCAACCTAGAAAGCTGTGCAGAATAAATGTAAATTTTCTGAAATAGCAATTCGTCATTCAGGTTCAAAAGACCTTGGTGCAGATGGTGAATTCTGACCACAACCCTGTGATGGCTAACATCAAAATCAAACTGCAATTAGGAAGCAAATATAATTAAGGCATTGTATGATTTCGGCATAAGCAAACTGACAGGGATATTCAATGACATATACATTATGAGCCATCTCCCACAATATTTCCTAGAATTAATTTTGTGACCCTGTCCAAAAAGCCAGAGCATGTTCTGACGTCAGGACTATAACTCTGATGTCTCACTCTCCCAAAGTATTTCAGTCAATTATACTCAGAAGAATAAGAAATAAACTCAACAGTGAAATTGAATCTGGAACAATTTAACTTTAGATCTAATAATGGCAATAGATATTCGATCTTATGCTTTAATATTATAGCAAATGGAGGTACACGAGAATATGTATCTTTATTTTATAGATTATACAAAAGCGTTCGACAGAGTTAAACATATTAGTCCGGCACCCAGATCCCTAATGTAAACACTAATATAGCCTAGTTTGGCAACAGGGGGTGTATGGATTAGGGGTCTGGGTGCCGGACTAAATTGACATGTTAGCAGCACTGGAAAAAAGCAGAACTCGATGGGAATGATATAAAACATCAGAATATTTAAGAATAAATCGAAATACATAAACCGAACATAAAACATATAGGAAAAGAAGATTCATTCATAAAGAGAAAAAATCAAATACTGTTGGCCACACTTTCATGTCCAGGATAGGTAGTTTGCTGTCTTCATGGTTGGTGGGGTAATCAGCCTCTATTTTAATGCATGGTGTGATACTGTCTCCGATGTTTTTAATAATGTTTAGCGTATGGCTGTCGTAAGACGAGTTGGTTGGCTTGTTGTTGGCGCTTTTTACTATTATGTTTATGTACCAACCATGAAGACAGCAAACTACCTATCCTGGACATGAAAGTGTGGCCAACAGTAAAAGAAGAGACGTTTACCCT
>JAUUEB010109935.1:0-15007 GCA_032362205.1 Clione limacina | reverse complement strand
ATACAACACGACTTTTTACCTTGCACCAGAAATCATGTTGTATGGGGGTTTTACTGTAACTGTGAATTGTCACATATTAAGTTTGTTAAACAGCATACATTTTTCTTTGTGTTTCAGTTTTTCAAATTTGATCTACAAGTTATGCCACTGGCGTTTAATGTATCACCACAATTTTCACCAATTATACAGAAAAAATTGAACATCAGCCTGCAGATAAAGAGTTTAAGTTCTCTCAAGAGGAGATATTTTCTTAAAAATATAAGAAAATAAGTGCAAATAAAATATACAATGAACATGGAATGATTTTTAGAAGTAAATACAAATGCTTGCGGTATAACAAAAAAACATGTAAATGAAAAATTGTGAATAACAAATTGTAATCTCATTGTAAGAGCTCATTTTGTATGTATGATTAAATGTATACATATGTGCAGAAAAATATGATTTGTTTAAAAACATGGACGGATTTATCATAAAATAAAACAAATATCAATTGGAAACTACAACCATGGATAGCGCAGTTGAAAACCAAGGAAGTAAAAAATACTTAAATAAATTAAACTGAGAATGTGTCATTTATCCATAAAAAAACTACAATTATGATTTTAATTCATAAGACACTGAGATAAAACATTAGGCACTTTGTATTAAAGGCAGTTGTCATAGTCTTTGTCTTTAATAGGATTAAAATATGTAAAAATCTCACTGTTGTTCTCTGACATAACAAGCTGGATTTTAAGAGGAAAACTATTTACTCCATTAAGTGGTTCTGCATCTGCCTTTAAGTCTAATTCATGCTACATGGAATGATGATGATGCATCATTTTAAAAACAAAGTTAAGTTTTAATATAATACTAAAATGACAGGCCCTCAAAATAATTTTGATTACCAGAATGTCAAAACTGACAAATACTTACGACAATAGGAAAACTGAATATCAAGAGAAGTTACTACACTAAACGGTGCAATAAAAATTTGAGGTTTATTTCTTTGATTGGTTTGTCCGCTACTAACATAGAGAAGTCAAGAACAAAACATTAATTTCTGCTTTTCAAACTCATGTTAAAAATTTTTGGTGCGAAATTCATGGAGACGGTTATCTAACCAACTTCAAAAGGCACTTGTTATTTTGCTACAGATATAATTCTAAAATACAAGCTCAGTTAAGTTATTTTAAGTTTACTTTTAAAGATAGGAAGAACGTCTGTCATTAACTATAGGCACAGCAGTCCCCTCCTCCCATGTCAAATGGTTATTTGAACACCTCTTAGTAGACACATTAAGTAACATCTCATGCTAAGATACACAGACAGTCAGTGCTGGTAATATGACTTTTACAGGTTATCTTATTATTAAAACAGTCAGCTTTATGGTGCATCACAACCCTCTGTAACAAGCTGCTAATAGTCACTGAGATGGTCGCCCAGGAGGCAGACACATCAGATAAGGGTCTGCATGATGCCTTGACATAGTCTTTATAAACTAAATAAATATGTATTGCATTATTTGACAAATTAAGCAGAGACACTTTTTCGGTTCCAAAAGTAAGAGGTCGCAACATTTTTGAGGTAGCACAATCTTTGGTAAAATGCAGTATTCTTTTGAGCAAAATTTCAGAAAATCTTACAATTCTTTTTGTTGTTTTTATGATTCAAACTAAATACATTAAACATGTACCCCATAAACCTCAAAGAAAAAAACACTTCTTCACTCCAATACACTGCTACCTTTTTCATGTAAAATTTGTGAATGAAGAACTTCATGAATTTTCTCAAACTTTCACTTAAAAATAAACTTATTCGCTGGTCTATAATATCAGTTAGATACTTTATTTCAACATACCAGAGTATCAGTCCAGAGACAGTTAAGAAATAATCAATGATAATCTTTGGAAAACATTTGAAGTTAAGGCATTGACATTTGCATTAATGAATAAAAACAAAACTTTCTTGACCTTTTCATAATATGTGTTGGACAGCATGAGATCAACGTCAAGGTTGTGTTATATGAATGTCAAATACCTGACCAGCAGTATCCTTAATTCATTTAATGTTTTTCATTGTAAAAAAGGCAGTTCATGGAACTAATAAAACAATCATTAAAAATTTGATATTAGAATTCAGTTTTGATTGTTGGCCAATATAACAATAAAGCAATACTGTAAGACTTTCAACGATGAAAAACCAATCCAAACATATTGTTTTCTTCAGGCATTTTTCATCTTTTGTTTGCTCTCTGTTGATTCATTCTGTGGATGAAATAATTCCAGTTTCATTACATTTATAATTGTGTTAAAGCTAAAAGCTATTTGTAATGCCATACTTATTTGTAAAACTAGTCAGTATATTATAAGATAAAAAGCATAACATAAGGAAGAACAAGAATTAAAACACTCTCATTTGTGGAAATGTCAGCATGCACTATCTTTAATTCAATAAACATCAAACATGTGTATTGATTTCAACGCAAGCATTACAACGATTGTGTTGAAGTGAATTTACTGCCCAAAGCTATATATATCTCAACAAATTTCAGACAGATATGATGTATTTGATCTTCAATTTCGTAATAATTTATATTAATTATCATCATTACTATAAAACAACAATCAATAATATGTACCCTTCTGTCTGTATAATAAAAAACTTTAATGTTTCCATAAACCATGACCAAAGGCTGTATTTGGATTTTTGGTGATAGTAAAAGTATGTATGGTATCATTGTCGTGCATATAATAATTTTTATTACTATTGATAATATATTCACATACCGAGCTATATTTTCCACATACTCTGCAGTCTGACTGGATGAATGAGGCATCTGATTAAGATATGTGTACTGCATTCGTCCATTATTTCCTGTATTGTTTGTGGCACCCCCACCAGGCAAACCATAAGCTTGTCTTGGCATGTCCCGAGCCTGATGTCGCTTGTTCCTACCACCTGATATGGAAAACACAGTAATAATATTAGCCATTTATATATTAAATTAAAATTTATAAATGAAACGTCCTTCATAAGGAAATACAAAAAATTGAATAGTAATCAGTACAGGATGTCTTATTATTGTGACCAAAACTATGATCAAACTTCAATTACTGTCAAAGGAAAACTTCTGATGTAATTTTTTTCAAGATCAGATGTATTCATTGCAGTTTTATATGCAGAAAACTTTGGATCAGAAAAAGTCACATATGCTTAGGGTTTAAATTCAATATTTGGCCACTTAAAAAAACAGACATCATCATGGGTTTATAGACCCTTGTTTTATGGCAAGCCATGTCAAATGACTTACATCAAAACTCTTATGGAAAAAACAATTTCGAATAAAACGGTTCTCGATTACAATATTCAGGATATCAGTAATCAAACTAAGCTGGTCGCTGATATTGTGGCTAAATATAGATCAATAATATAATCTGCTGGCACACGTGAAGACCTACAAATCAGCTTTCTGGTGATTGGTTCAAATTCAATGAGAACTTAGAAGACTGTTGAACCCTTAATTGTGGAATACAGCAATAACGATTGGATTCATTTCTTCTCTTTGTATTGCTTTTTAATCTTCTCTTTTAACTAACTCTATTTCAATTTATGCAAATTTTTTGACATCCAATATTGAAATAAGACATCAAATTTTATTGATTTGAAGAGATATATATCAAGGTAGTTTTAACTTTAAAAAAAAACGAAGGCATTTTTTTCAAAATAAGTGATTTTGATTTAAGAGATTTAACCTGTAGCTGAAATTGCACTGTCTGATAAGAGTGGCTGTAGTTATCTGAACTGTATGTACCCTGGCAATGAATGCAACTCCACCTCAGTCAAGCATGTTCCAAAGATGGCAGAACTTGTTCAAAACATTGAAACTACCTTCAGCTACGCTGCTAAATATAAGACGTAGGGTTTTCTGATGACAAACATTCAGAATTAAGTAAGGCTAACTTTATTTGTTTACATTACAACTATCAAAAGACATTAACATTTTTTTACCAGTCTTACCATCTTCATAGTGTGGAGCACTGCCCCATACAGGTGGAGAAGATAGTTGCATGTTGGTCACTTTAACCTGGACACTTGGCTTGTAGTGACCAATACCAGGAAGACCTGTATCAACAACAATTGGAGGCTGGCCCTGAATCAAAGAAAAAACGCAGGAACTCTGTTTTAAAAATCAAATTTCATCATGGACATTTGATTATTAATAACTCAATAGGTAGTATGTCTGCTTATATCCTTATTAACCCTGGCCGACCCCCAAAGTCATGGGACGAGGTGGTCAAAGAAGACTTAATGGAAACCCACCTTGACCCAAGTCTAGCGCTAAACAGAGATGCCTGCAAAAAGGCCATTGCATTGCGAACAGTCTAACCCATGCAGCATGGACAAATAAGACTTTAAATGATGATGATAGCAAGCAGGGTACTGGAGTTTGATTCCCAAGAGATGCAATTGCATGTTTTGGGTGATGAATAAGTCTGTTAAGGCCATTCGTTAAAAAATATTGACCTCAATTTTATTGACACAATACACTGAATTTGTTTCCTGCATTCAGAAATAATCACCCAATAAAAGCCATTGCGACACATTTTTTAAATCTTTGAAAAAAACTCATCAATCTGTGAAACACTCTCAGTATCTTCCACACATCATCTCAGAAAACAAGAAAATATATTAAATTATTAGGAACCCTCTTGCTTACACAACAACAAAATGTTGATGCCAATATCTCAAGACTCCCTTATATATAGTGAGTGACCCACTTACCTGCATCATTTGTGTTTGGTCAGTGTAGTAAAGATCAGCTTTATTTCGCTCCTCCTCTGTTATAAGAATTCCATCTATAACAGCCAGACGAGGTAGACGGTGAATTAGCACAACTCGATGCATCAGCCTTCTTGCAAGCTAAAGATGGAAAAATTACAGATATCATTCAATGTACAAGATAAATGTGAAGAAAAAAAAGAAGAAACAAACTTGTTTTATCAAGTCCAGTTTTCTTCATTACCACCCCCCCACTCAATCTTTCATCAACTCTTGAAGGTGCATCAAGTTACTGCATCAGATTTGATAATAAGTGGCTATATAGTTATGGTATACCTCAAAAAAGCTTTAGATACAAGTTTGAAATGAGCTCTCTCTGGTCATATCAGGAAAAAGTTGACTGGAAAAATTTTTCATTTTGAGGAAGTTCATCAGAAAATAGAAGTGATTCAATTTATAATAGAATAAGATTACAATCTTAGTTTAAACATTAGTTGCTTTGTGATTTAGATGTCAAAAAGAGCCTAACATCTATTCACATAAATTATCATGTTGAAAATAGTAAAAAAAAAACTAACTTTGTCAAAACACAATAATGGAAATGATTTAACAATTCTCTTTTAATTACGCTGTGCTTAAACACAAGACCTCATAAGATTTGCTTCCAATTATTCTAATAGAACTCATTAAGATGAGAGCATTACATTTTAACTGTCCTCACTTACAGCATTATTAACCAAGGAAATCTCAACCAAGTTGTGTAGGGAGTCTAGTCTATCAAGTTCAATAAGCTCTTGGATGCGGTTAGAGCCAAGGTACAGACGCAGCAAATTTTCCAAGCATCCCAGACCCGCCAAGTCTTTCAAACGGTTTTCCTCAAGATGTAGTTCCTGCAGTTCAAAAAAACAAATTATAGTTTTAGAAACACATTAATCATGATTTGAAAGTTAAGAAAAATTACAACTTTAAAACAGTAAAAACCTCTTTTTGCTTTTGCCCAACAGGTGGTGATTATATGAAGTTTATCTGTAATTGAAATTATTTTTAGTTCATTTCTGTTTGATCATAACATGTGACTAAAAACTAAAATATTACCTCTTTGAACCGCCTCTCCATGAACCGCCAACCTTAACTACCGCCTGGTTTGTGTCAAGTCCCAAAAGTTTATCTATATAAAGTCATATTTTCCCTCTTTGAACCGCCTACCGCCTTTCGCCAACATTTTCTGTTGTATGATGTATATTTTACCTTTGTTAAAAACTCACTTTGAACCGCCAACACAAATCAATTAAAGTAAAAACAAATAAAGATTGAAAGAAAACTAAAACACACCAAAAGAGCATAGTTTAAACTTCTGTAACTTGTCAATGTATAAGCCGTTTATTTAGCATTAACAGGAAATGGGAAGTTATTCACTGAAATCACAAGCGGTTGACCAATTGTTATTGCCTCCATTTCGTTCATAAAAAATCAACGCTGATTTTGACACCTTTATGAACCGCCAAACTTGCTAAACCGCCACTTTTGACTTTTCCCCAGGTTGGCGGCTCATAGAGGTAATACTGTATATAGAAAAGAAATTACCTGTAGGTTCCACTGATTTATGAATGAGTATTCTGATAACTGCTTGATTTTGTTCCTGTCCAATACCAGCTCACGTAAGTCATGAAGTCCATCTAGACCTTCAACTTTGGTTATTTCATTGCCTGGTATTAGAATACAAAATAATATTCCTGATAAATAAATCATTTGCTGGAACTTAATTGTATACAGAGAAAGAAAAGAGCAGTTTGTACAGGGCATAGATGTCATGCAAGAGAGTTAATTTCCAAGTTATGTAAAAATTTTGTTTTTGTCATACATGCAGGATGCTATTTGGCAGAGACTATGGTGAACATACTTTGGTGCCAGGTTTCACTGTTCAAATCTAGCTTACTGTATTCACAGGTATGCAAAACACGAAAATAAATGATGTTGACTTTCTAATCAAATATGTACAAATATTTAAGCAGAATGCTATAAACACCTCTCAGTCCTTAAATGATCAAGTGAAATTTAACATATTGGCACTTAGCTTATGAAGTCTATGAGCGTCTCTGATTCTTAATACAAGGGATATATATCAGCACCTATAGCACGTAAAGTGCGATTTGCTAAATTTTTGTCAAGCTCTAAGAAAAATTTCACCATTAGAGAGATTTCAACAAAGTTGAGATTTTCTGTACCTTGCAAAAATAAAGCTTTCAACGAAGGCAGACGACTGAGCTGTAACGCACCCATGTCTTTGATTCCGTTATACCTGTGGAGATCAAGTTGGTGGACAATATAAAACTGTGATAATTTTTCTCACAAATCTAAAAGAAAATGTGCTGTTTAATATCATACAGTAAGTATCCACAAGAAAATGAATTCAATTGATCTAGTAACGCATTGCTAGGAGATAAAAGTGAATACCAAAACAAGTAAGACATATTTAGAAATGTTCTTCTATAGAAACCATCCATAAGACTTTAAATGTACTTAAAAATACAAGTGTAACCATCTTGAGCATGCTCTATGATCCTATCAACTGCAATCTTTCAGATATTTTAAGGATTTTATTTAGTAGTTTGGCACAAATAAATTTGTAATATTTTAGTCTAAACGTGCAAAATCTTTTAATGAAACTTAAAACAGTTTAAATTTAATGACGCTTTGTAATGTTTTCATTTGTTTGTAGTAAACGTGTAAATTATAAAAGTATAAAGTGCAAAAAACTTACCCAAGGTGCAATACTTCTAAATTTTCTAATACTGGTGCACAGTTTTCTGCAAAGTAGTCCACATTTTTACTTGGAAAGTTGTTGCCATATCTCTTGCTACTTTGTGAATTTGTTGCTGTTTTAGACTTAGGCACAATACATTCAATATGGTTGTGGTTGAGGCAGAGCACCTGTGTCATAAAGTAATACAAATAAATAAACTGATTTATGGTGAAGCAAAGAAATTTCTAGCAGGGATGTAACAGGATCTTTCCTGTTCAGTCAACACATAAGTACTTATTTAGAACATAGTGAAGCTATCTAAAGGGTAGGATGCAAGACATAAAACAAAAACTTATGAAAAGTTAAATTTAACATTGAACAGTATTATTTGTATCATCTAGATTACCCATAACATTGCTATCACATGTAAAGATTTATTAGAGTAATGACACATTTTGAATATACCAAACTTAGACTTATGTTAAAGTTTTATTGCTAAAAAAAACTAAAATATAACAGATGCTATAAAAATGATGAAGGATTGCAAAAATATTTAATTGTGCAAAATGAGACTGCTTGAATTAAAGATAAAGGAGACTCAACATTTAAATAGAAACATGGCAATACAAAAAAAGAAGAAAAGAGCAAATAGAGAGACATAGTGTGGCATGAGGTTATATGATATTAAATATATAATACAACTGTGATGTTTTTCTCACCCTGAGATTGACTAAATGTATTAGTCCTGTGAAAGACTGAAGGTTGTTGTGCTCTAGGTTTACACTGAAGAGAAATAATAAAAATATAAACATTGATGCTACAATTGATAAAGTGAGTATAAAACAATTGTGTACCAAGAAAGTATACACTTTTGAATTCTTTTTGGAACCTCATATTTTGTTATCAGTTGAAAGACTAAAAGTCTTAGAAAATGGTCATCATGTCGTCTTTCCATGATATAACTTACAGGCTAAATGAAAGAAAAAATATAGAGATTATGAAAAATAACTTTTCAAAATTTCACTCACAAGATGCTCTTTGAATGTCAATAGCAAAATAAATATAACACACTGAATTGGTTTATTTGCTTTTTCTTATACAATACATTACAGGTATGAAAAAACAACAAAAAGACTTGTTAACGTTTTTGCAGCATCTTATTTCTCTTTTTTTATGGGTGAAAACATAAAAATGGCAATAACTCTTGTAAAACAAATTTTCTCTAAATGCTTAGGAACTGTTCTTTTATAACCTCTGCAAGGGGGTCTCAAGATTTTATGATTTTTTCAAGTGCTAAATGGAATAAAGAAGAAAAAATCCCAGGAATTCTGACAGGGGGATGTCAATTTTGTTCAAACTTTGTATGACATAATAAAAGAATGGTCCCTTATCTATGAGAGCCTCCATACAACATTTCAGAGTCGTATGTCCAACAATATGGCCACAGCATGCAAAAAAAATCATAGAAGGGACTTAGTTCTGTTGACTTTTATTTGAATGACTTTTAGAAAGCCACTTAAAGAGCCTCTGTGCAAGATTTCAGATTCCTACCTTTAACAATAATGTATGCAACAAATTTACAGAAAACATATAGAACAAAATACAATAAGAGCCATTACTCTTGTCAACAAATATTTTTCAAAAAGGTCACTAGAGAAGCCTCTGTGCAAGATATTAAGGTCCTATCTCCACTGATGTATGCACTGCGTGAGAGATATACAGACATACACGCATACAAATAAGGACTTAACAATTGAAGTAATCTATTTCCAATTTTTAAATTCAAATATGGTTTGAGAAAAAAGACATTTTCACATTAATCTTACCTCCGTAAGTTAATAAACTGCTCTCCTGTACCGAGATCAACTGTCCTGATTGCACAAGTTGGCAGATCCAACTCTCTCACCTCTAAGAATGAAGAATGGCCAAGTTTTTCAGCAATAAAGTCTGGGGTAAGTCTACCACCAAATGTGTCTTTTGCCAAGTTGCCTTCATGAGCTTCCTAGAGGAAATGAAAAATTAAGACAAAGTTATAATTTGAAAGCCAACTAAAGCACCATAAATTTGGAACCAACATAAACCAGTAGTTAATAAAGTTGTATTATATTATGAAAGTCTGTAGACAAGGCATTTTCTAATAATATATGTATCAAGTTAGTTGGCAGTCTAACTGGGGAATATAAGGAAGTACTCAATCCAACAAAACAATGGTATTTGCTTTGATTAACTTATAAATTCAATATTGCATTAATCCAACAGTTTGTTGAATAACTTAAATCTCTAATGTTATTCTAATACAATTTAAATCAAACCAACCATATTAAATTGTATATGTAAAGCGTTTCTGCGCACTCTTGAATCAAAAGATTCTTCTTAAACATAATGTTGTTCTAATGTATTAGTCTCAGTAATTGATGAATAATATAATAACAAGCACATATTGTCAAATGCTCCAATTTATTTTTAGACAATGTAATTCTGAACCCAAAGATCATTCTTTTCAATGTAAGATAAATTTAAGACACACTGCTCTATCAAATTATTCCTATTTAAGCTATTTGAAAACATTCTTTTAGAAAACTGTACAGAATGAAATATTCAAAGGAAACAAATCAATTGCAAAAATAACAAGTATTTTTATACATCTCAACTTCTTAAAATATGTAGCAAAAAAATGATACAACATTTTGAACATCTTACAAACACTTCATATATCTTTAAGAAATCTGATAGATCCTAGAAAGTGTAGGCCTGCTAATTACTGTATGTGTAGATTTTTATATTATTTTCTTATGTTGAGGCTAAGTGTATGAGCATAATGAAAAATTACACCAAATAAAATTGATAATACTTGATGGAATCTTCAGCCTATGAACTCGCCCTCGTGAGATCTTTTGTTGTTGTTGCTGCACTACCGCTGGATGTACCCTCCAAGCTCAAGTGCAAACTTTGGAAGACAAAAGAATTTCCACTCTGTCTTGCTATTGATGATCTTCGTCATAGGTAGGTTGTTTAAAAATAAACTTTCTACCACTTGGCATTTAAGAGTATTTTTGACGTACATCATCAGTACATGATGGCTTGAGGGCCATTCCATAGATTCGATTGAGTACTTACTAATTCTATTCTGCGCAATTATTCAGTATGCTCATAGTCACAGCCTCAATATAAGAAAATAATATAAAATCCTACAATGTCCAAAACTTTATATATTATATGTATCTTCTTAAATGTTAACAATGCAAGATTGACAAAGATTCATAGAGCATTTATAAAATCTCTGAATGAATAATATTTGTAAAGGAAATATTCTAAAAAAAAAACACAAATACATTATAAACTAATTCAGAATATTCTTAAAAACACATATAATGATATCATCAAGAAGGTTTAATGAGAGCCTAGGCTGGAATCAATAGAAACGAATTTCAACATGCTTTAACTTGAAGATAACAAAATGTTCAGAATGCATAATTGAACAAAAAAGTAAAGACAGTTGCCAGCCAGTACTTTCTCTCTTAAAGGAATTCACTGGATAGACTAAGTAGGAAGAACTATTCTCCCTATTAATTTGCTATGATGCACAGTAGGGGGTTTCCTTGGATCTTTTAAATAAAAAACAAAGTTTCATCTCAATACAGTAAGAACCAATTCAATAATATTATCCCTGGAAGTAAACTTTTATCTATTTTGGTTGAAATGTACTCAATATTCCCAATGAGGTAAAAGAACACAATGAAGCAGAAGTAGCCTTTAACTTATTGTGGTGAAAAAGTAATTTCTTCTGGTCTAAAACATCCCTACTAATCATGACTTCCTGTTTTGTAGGCTAGCTCAAAAACACAAAATCCATGCACACCCAAGACTAAATGAAGCCTATCTCACATTGTTCTTTTCAGTCCTTAGTGACCTGAATGAATAGTTTCACCAACAAAAGTTGTTTTTCACGGAAGGTAATCCACCAATCTCCACAGCAACCCCTATTTTTGAGCATACACAAATTCAAAGTAGGTGACACATACTAACGTCCCTGGGAAGATGAAAAACAGACTACCCAGAAAATATTTGCTTAGGACTCCTTCCTGTTTTCAATTCTCAATTATTTAACAGATAATTCAATATTTCATGAACAATTTAACAAAATACTAGACAGAACTGTTCTTCCTACATATGAGTTATCAAGCAAACATGGATTGAACTCTTTTAGCAATAATAATGGATGGTTTTCTATTTTATATAATCTCATCATTCATGTCAAAAAGTTATACAGCTGGCAAAAAGTCAATTTGATTGAATAGTATTGGGAAAAAAGACGCAAATAAGAATTATGTCAAAACAGTGGTTGGGAACCTGAGTTGAGGAATTGTTGAGATCCAGTATGAGAAGATCTAGAGTGGCTTGGGTTTTGTGATAGGCAGCAATTTCCTTGCTGAAGTCTCTAAGAGCCTTGAGTCATATAAGGGACACATACATAGATACGGTTTTATAAATATGGAATACTGAATAAAAGAATCTTTATAGCTGGTTGGTTGTAAATGTTTTCAGCTCTTTGCAAGACAAAAAGGTGAAAGCATTTGCATGTTTGACCACAAAATAAAAGCAAATGAGATGGAAAATAAAAATTGAAATGATACAGGTGTGTATATGAATTTTTCAGCTTATTTTCATGCCAGGTCATAATGGTGAATGTGTAAGGGTAATAGGTTATATTGGTAATGCATTACCTCTAACATCAAAGTCAGTCACAATATACAGACTTACTGACCAGTCCAAGCATAAAAACAAAATTACTAAAGATTTTGGAATGTATGTTACTACAATTCTAACTCATGTAAACAGTCTAACACATATTCCTCAGAAACGTCAGGATCTAAGAAATACACAGTGTGGAATTGTCATATCGGTCTGATAAAAGATTTTTGATATTACATTCAACTATGACACACTGAATTTTCAAAAACTGTTCAGACGAATCATGCTTTTGTCTGAAGAAGGTGCCAAATTTTTAACAAAGAAATAAAGGAAAATTATCAAGATTTTCAAAAACTTCTGAGGGATCCAAAAGTCCAAGGAATACATAATGGACTGAAGTAGATTTCTGTAAAAAGAAAAGGGGAAAATGTTTTTTAAATACAAAAGTGTATTTCACCCTGTACAGTTTCCTAATTAAAAACATTTGCCATTTTCTACCAACAGGTTGTCTTCAAGTAATTTAATTATAATTAATTGGTTTAGCTACAGACTTGATCTATAATAACTTACAATAGCTGTTCCATCCAATGCCTTGAGTGAGCGTAGATGATATATAACAAACAGCCTGTAGTTCTCCACCTGTGACACCATTGGGTTGCCATACATGTCTAGAATTACAAGATTTGGCAAAGACTGAAACAGAGAGCAATGGAATTAATTCAAAACATTATAGTTCAACCCCAAAAATTTTGGAAAATGAGAATATGTATACTTTGTTTATCTATACCTGAAGACCACTTACCTATTAATTCATGGTCCTCTGTTACTGACAGGACAATTGTTCAAAAATATGATTTTACCTTGAAATCAACATTGATCTTTCAATTAGATAGCCCAAATGGATTTATCACAAGCCTTTTCATGTCAATAAACAGTTCATTTGGCAAGGTATCTGTAATAAAAGTGACTATTAAACCATCAATCTTTAAAGACTATCAGATGGGGGCCACCTTTCCCCACCAACTTCAAAGGGAAATTACTCTAATGCTTTTTGTGTAATTTTACTGAAATTTTGTGTCCTGTTTTTTAAAAATAAAACTTTTTGTTTGTTCTTTAACTTGAATAAAATTTACAAAACTTTTTGAGATATAAGACAGAAATACACTCTATGGCGACTGTTTTGGTAAATGGGTGTCATGACCACCAAAGAGCATTTAGATGATGCCTCCACATCCAAATTTGTTCATAATATATTGATCTACCTCTGTATCAAAATTGGTGCTTTTATGAACAGACAAACAATAGGTTAGCTTAAAAGCCTAGCTAAAAAAGAATAAAGAGAATAAATTGAATAGATACCTTTAGAAGAAAGACCTCCCGAATGTTGCTAATGTTGTTATTGCCAATATAAAGCTCTGTGAGTGCTGTTGTCCTCTGTAGTCCAGCCAAACTGGTCAGTCTGTTAGATTCCAAGGACAATGACACTAAAGAGGTCATCTGGGACAGGGAACCAGTATCTAGAGAGGTCAAACAGTTGTGTGAAAGGTCAAGTCTCTGTATCCGTGCCAGGGAATGTATGCCTTCCAGGTGGGCTATACAGTTGTTACTGAGGGACAGTTCCAGGATATTTACACAACTGTCCAAACCCTTTGAAAAGAAAAGTTAACAATGTAAAAATTGTAAATAATATGATAGCTCTGCATAAGCTTCACAAATTATTCAATGGTATATGTTTAACTGTAATATTTAATTGTAAATAATGCTTACTGAAAACTGGTTTTAATATTTTGATGATATTGTAATGAGTATCATTATATGTTGTTTGTAGTTGTTACTAATCTTCAAAGAAAAGATAACAAATGAGACCATGTAAAGCTTATGGCTATTGCCAAAGTTCTCTCCTTATAAGTATCTTTAGTGTTTTCTTTAAGGCCAAAACATTGGTGGTTTTTTTCAGTGAATAAAAGCAAAATTATGTCATGAAATTTCAAATTTAATGCTTGATTATGACTAAATATTTCATTATTGTAATTTTTTTGCAATCACTTTTCTAGTTTAAACTTGTAGACCTTTCCATCAATAATATATTATTTGTGACATTATAGTAATAAACTAAGATTACAATTTCTTCCAGACTGAAGCATCACATGTTACTATTATAATGTTAAACATTTTGACGTCCAGTGCTACTTTATTCCAACTCCATGTTTTTGTGCTTGCGAAAGTGGGACATGTATTTCAAGTGCAAAATGTAGTGATGTCACACTTTTGCCTTTGCCGATCAGTGGAGATAGATCAAAGCAGTATTTGGGGCGTTGTTGATCCTATACAGCAGTCATTAATTTGTCTACACATGAAATGTAAGAAAAGATCATTTACCTCTATGCGAGTCAGATCGTTGTTATTGAAAGACACCCATTGCAAATTTTCCAATCTCTCCAAATTTGATAATTTTGTGATGTGTTGATTATCCAAATTTAGAGTTGTCACCTGAAAAGAAATCAGACATAATTATATAGATAAAAACAAATAGTCCGTTTTGAAGCTATCACACCTGACTCCTCCTTTTCTACTCTCTTTCCATCTTTGCTTAAACAGACCATTTGGGACTGAGGCTACTCAAAATAAACAACTACTAGTAGCACACCTGACAATTAAAAGCTTTGAGATTATCTACTTAATAAAATTAAAAATCTCTTTATATATTTATTTGTGGCTGGCTGGCTGTATTTGTATGCAATGGGATTACAGCCACAGTTTTGACTCCATCGATCTGAAACTTTCACAAAATGTTGGTAGATATTACCA
>JAUUEB010109934.1:0-24020 GCA_032362205.1 Clione limacina | reverse complement strand
CATTGATTTTTAAAATTCTGAAAAAATAGCAGAGCTATATGGACAAATATAACACATAATAAAATGTAAAGTAAATTGTTACCCTGGAAAATATCTAAAAAATATTTTTTAGAGAATGCGGCCTTGCATGGGGATCTTAGGCTTCTGTCAGATACCTCAAAAAATACTTCAATTTCAATTTTTTTTCAGAAAAAAATTAAAAGTTAATAAACATATTCTTTATTATGAGAAAAGTCCCTGAGTCATTTTTGTTTTCTTTTTCACCTTTTGATATATATATGTATTTATACAAAAAAATGAGACTACTTGGAAAGTACTCGGAAACTACTGAGTAGATACCCTACTCGAGTATTACTCGAGAAAATTTTTGGTGGGACTACTCCACTCGAGTAGTACTCGAAAGTTTTTGATGAGTAACTACTCGAGCAGTACTTGAGTAGTTGAAATTGTCAACTACTTCTACTCCACCCGAGTACTCACCCAACTAATCGGCCACAACACTGCAAACAAGCAGCCTGTGTGGTTACAAGTGTAGTAGACAAGCAGAAGTCATTTTTAATTACCAATAACATTTTGAGAGGCATTTTATTTCTCAAATTGCCTGATTTCTTCTAAATATGCAAAAATAAAGTGCTCACAAAAATATATTGTTTTACAGTAGGTTTCCCCTTTTAAAAAATTGTGAAAAACAGTTTAACTTGTATAAGAAGGCCATCCATGGTCCATGAGGACAATGACCATATATATGAAAAATAACTTTGATTCATGAACCATATTGGTCAACAGTAAACAGTAAAGTCGGCCGCCATACACAAGTTTAACTGTATGCTATTAACTCCAGAATTATTCATGAAATGTCATCATCCATTCCTATAAGTTAAACTTCCAATGTGAGGCACTTGTAATCAATTCATGTTCAGGGGATGGGGTCTATCTTAAGATATTTAAAATTGGGCAAAGATTTGCATGTGTTAACTGAAATTAAGTTTATGAAAGGGCAAGAATGAGTAGAGAGAGAGAGAATGAGATGCGAGACAGTCAGTAAACGCATCATATGTTTTAATAAGTGATCAGTTATTTTAAGTAGTTTTAAATTACATGTATGCTTCTTATATCAATCATACTTTGTTATTGACATCACATTTAGTTTTAAATCATTTGCTTGATTTTTCTCTGTGATATTGAATGCCCAAAATTTGTATGACATGAAATAATATTTGTTGTTTATACTGAGTTGTTTGATATTATACTCTCTTTGATACTCATCTATAAGTAAGAGAAACACAATTTTACATTTCCATGGAGATGGATGAATAAAGTATTAACATCACTTACTTGGGGACACAAAAAAATGTACTTGCCTTTTGCTCAAAATTAGCCAAAATAACCTTCCTGCCAGCTTGAAAGTTTTTATTTTGTGAATTTTTTAAGGCCTTAGACTGTCTAACCGTCACAACAGTCATTTTGTTTGTATCAAGCATGTGTTAAATTGAAAATATCACTATGAACAAACAGTCATAAAAAGTAGCTTTTAATTCAAATTCCTGTCTAGATGAGTTATTCAACATTAAAAAACTGGATGGTTAGCAGTGTTTACACATTCAGCGTCATTGTGTACCCAGCTGCCTTGCCTTGACCACAACAACAAATAAGCAGCTCAATAACACAGCATACTTGACATGCCAGGCAGGGTGTGTCCCTTTAGCATGCAGTAAAGTCCAGTCATTACTGGGGCTCACTGTACATTACTCTACTATTTCAAACATATGTAGAGATTTTAAGTCAGTGATTTGGTTTTTAAAAACAGTATTCACTTTTATCAGCATAATAACATTTGGTAGACAAAGGTGATAGTGATAGGAACTACAACTATAATATCACTTGATTTCTTTATGTTCAGCACAATCTAATTATTTATATCACTGACTGGCTGAATAAAATACATAAATAAAAAATAGTGGTGACATAATTTTATAACTAAAATCATGACCCTTTTGACAGACAAGCATTTATATACTGATTGCTTATAGCAATTATATGTACAGCAATTTTTACCTCTTAAGTAACATAAGACATATCTACACTAAATACGGTCTTTAAGATTTCTTAGGGCTAAAGCAATCTGGCTTAAAACTAAACAGACTTACCTGCACTGGTGTAATAATGACTTAAATTTTAACAAAGTAACAAATTGGTTGATTGACATAAATATTCAATGCATACATTGTATATAAACTTTGTCTTTTACTATCAACATTACATAAAAGCATCATGAGGTTTAGACTGAGTAAGTCAAGAATATAATTACCTGTGTTAAAGTATTACAGCATTACTATACACTCATGACCAAAAGACACTAGCTTACATCATTTTACAAACTCGCAGCTTGGTATGCATCGTACAGGAGCTTTTTTGCTTCAGTCACTCTGCTTCATCTTCATTTCATAACTAAAAGTTTTTCAGCCTTTTTGATTTTGCCTTTGCTCCGTTGCCAGACAAAATCAAAAAGGCATTTGGTGTTTGTTTTTTATAGAATGATTACAACATACTTTGTTTGAAGTATTTGGTACCATGTAAAAATGATAGGTTGAAGTAAATGAATTTCCAGTTTGCAGTTCCATTCCCTTATGTGTAGAGTGGGCTCTTTTCTTCGATATTTAGGTACATTCAATAACACCTATCTATGGAGTAGATGAGTTCTTGCGGTTAAGAAATTAAATTCGTGAGAATCCTATAGGTGGTGCTCAGCAGAAGTGAGATCCATTGCTGAAAACCACTGATTATTATTTCAAGGTTATTTTCTAAAGGAAAAGGGGTTTTGTATTTTTTGGTCATGAGTCATGAGTATATAATAAAACTTCACATTATGAAAATAAAGAGAACTACAAAATTTACAAAAAACAAGCAACTGCTTCACTTTACAAACGGACAAGATAAGTTTTTTTCACTTACATGAGGATAGAATATTAAGCAAGCACCCGAATAAATAAAAGCATAATTGCCAAAGTTGATAATCAAGATGTGGATCATTTTTGAAAACATCCAATATCAATACTCAACACTATCAGATATTTTTTAGCAAAACGTGTCTATTCATTATAAGAAAAAAGGTCACATGATAGCATGAGAAAAATGAGTACATGTCATAAAGAGGTCACATAATAGCATGACAAAATGAGAACATGTCACAAAAATGTCACACAAATGAGTACATGTCACAAAAATGACACATAATAGCATGAGAACAATGATTACATGTCACAGGGTTGAAACAGTTAACGACCGCTGCTTGTGATGGGATTTTAAGAAACCATGGACCAGCTCAATACTGTAATACATTATCATATTTACACAGGTCCCTGAAAACAACTCTATAAATAGAGACACTTTAAAATAGTTCCTCCCTTACCCATATAATCATAAATATATAACAAATTTAATAAATATCTAACACATTTTAAAATTCATTCTCCTTCAGTTCACACTGCAACTAAAAACTGGCTAAGAGTTTAGATACGCTCATGTTATGCAATAAACAAAGAACATTTTCACAATGTACTCTCCTCAAATTTTAACTGCAACAAATCTGGCACATTTGTCTTAAAACTGGCTAAGAGTTTACACAAGTTCATGCTGTGTTTGCAATAACAGTGGACAAATTTCAGGATATATTCTCTTTAAGTTCTGAATGCAACCATTCTGGCACCTCTGTGTTAAAACTGGATAAGAGTTTAGACAAGTTACTGTTGTGTTTGCGGTAAAAACGTCGCAAGTGAAGCTCTGACTGAGAATCCATTGGTGGGTAGTTGTGGCCTTTACTTTTTCCAAGACACTTGTTCTGTTTATCGTTTAGAACTTGACAGAAAAATCCTTTCACTGGGTCATACCTGCATGGAGCAATAGACAATATTTACACATCTGTGAGTTGTGGGGCTAGTTAACAAACATACTCTATAATGAGATGTCAGACAGGGAAACAAACACATTTTCCCATGTTCACCCCACATTCTACCTTTCCTCTCCTGGTTTTGTGTGTGTGTGTGTGTGTGTCTCTCTCTCTCTCTCATTTTGTTTCTTATTGGAACTGGTATCCCACAAGTAATTGATGTAATAGACACATTAAAAAGGAAGGCAATCAAACGTATATTTTATATGTGGCGCACCAAGTGCAATTCTTAATTCAATTCAGTGCAATAACTATTTTAACTGAAGACACCTCTCCTCGACTTACCAAGAGCAACATGTCAATTAATATGTCTATCTTCCTTTAACCCTTTTATTTACACAGATAGATTTATCACTGACTGACATATTGTAACAGTCACAAAGAACTTAATAATAACAACATACTTTAAAAAAATCCACTATGTTGGCTCATAATGGGCCGATCAGTCTGTACAGTAAAGATAAATGAGAAAACGCACGGTTCTCATTGAAGATTAACTATAAGTACAGGTGACTGGTTTAAAATGAAAACAAACTCAGCAAATAGAACAGTTTTTTCATCTTTTCGCATAATTATGAATTATTATAACTTACCTTAGATATTGGCTGTAATCAATATAAGGACTGACATGCAAAAACTTTTGAAGATAGTGCAACACATTTATTGGGTCATTTCGTAACTCATCACTATGAACAATGTGTATCTGAAATGGAAAAATTTATAAGTTTCTTTAGTTGTGCTCTAAAGTTTAGAGTTCTAGCTAGTATAATAATAACTAGCAACTTTGTCATGTCGGCGTTAAAAGAATTGGCTTTATGGAAGACAAAGAAGAAGAAGAAGAAAGTATCCAAAGGCCAATTACTCCTAATGCATAAAAGTCATTAAAAAAAGAATCAGACCTGCAAAACACAGGGGCCCTGCAGTAACACCCCCCACAGTTAGAAGAATTACAAAAAGAAGAAAATATTGAAAGACCAATTTCCCCCTACAGTTTTGAATGCTAAAAGGTTATTAAACAAAGTTCACCCCTGCAGAAAGGGGCTTGGTGCCAACATTCCCTAAATAGTTTGAAAGGCCTACATATACGCCCCTGTATTCTCAAATATGCCACACCAGTTTGAAGAAGTAAAAGAAAGTGTCCAAAGGCCAATTTCTCCATCTGATTTCAATGCTTAAATGTTATTAAAACAGATCTCATATAAAAACTCAGAGAATAAATAGAGCTTTGCGCTAATATCCCCTAAAGTTTTAAAAGCCTAAAAACGCCCCTGCATTCTATCAACAGAAGCAACAAAACACATAAACCTTCAAGATATTCAAAGTTTTCTACATTTCTCCATTATTTTAAGCTACACATTTGTGCTGTTTGTCAACTATCTAAAAAAATTAACAGTATATATAATTCTGCAAGGATTTCGAGTAAGAATAAATTAGATAATATAGTGGATGGTAAGTGTCCTGTATTTTATCGACTATTTAACATTCTATGCACACATTTTTTGTATATTTTCATTATGTCTACACCAAATTACTCAGAAAGTCAATATTGAAGTTTGACCATAAAAATGATGAATAAATAATCAATATGCAAATTATGCAACAGGAAAGGCATTCATAAGCGACATTGCTAAATTGGACAATGTCTGATGCTTTCAAATTCCAAGTGTTTTCTCTCTTTTCATCTAAACTCTATGATAATGCACACATGCAAACTAAAATAGAGCTTCAACATACATATGCCAAGTTTCAGATAAACCTTGGCAATTTTGATTGATGAAGTTCAGGTTGTTCATTTTGTCCAACCAAATGCAAACATGAGCAATCATGTGACAAATATCAGTCATGAGTGCATAAAAGATGTGTTCTTGTCTTTAAATTCTTGTACTCGGTGTAATGTGAGATATTCTAGATTCTATTATCTTATTGAATCTTATTCAAATTTAAAAGAGACTAATAGTGAAAGAAAAGAACATTATAGATACAGATTTTTCTCACTTTGAAGAAGCGTAAAAATTAAACGGATTATAAATAAGTTTAGAATAAAAACAAATCTATATATAAATTCTATGATTACAAAAGAAAAAGTATACTCTATAACATTGTTTGATGTTTGTCTTACTTGAGTAGATGGAAAAAAGTCCCGCCATCGAAGAAGGTGTTGAGCATAAAGACCTGGTTGAAGACATCGACTGCGCAGTGCACGAAGTTTTGGTGGAGACATGTCATTTGCCGTTACTACTTCATGGAATGTGTAGTTAAGAGCTGTGGAGTCCTTATGGGTTCTTTGATGCTGTTATAGGGAAAAGAACAAACAAAAATATTGCATGTCAGAAGGATAGAAAAATGGAATATATATTGAACTAGGACATGTCAGGTGTGGTGAGGACATGTCATAGCTTCCAAAAATAGTTTCACTATTCTACTAACTCAATATCAATGGGAATAGATAAAAGAAAAGACTTGCTCAGTAAATTAAACTTAAGTGTGTTCAAGTTATAAGATGTTCACTTTATTATGTGGGGCTTAAGATTGGAGTAACTTCTTATCATGCCTTTCACACTGACAGAACTCTCTTAACTGTCCTTAAATTAGAAAGCTCTAGACATGAAGGTAAGGGTCATCTTTTTCTAGACCTACTCCGAGATATTCAAAGTTTTCAAAATTTTCTATCTGATCTCTGTTAATTTCTAGTTCTGTCACCTGTGCATTTGTCTGTGTAATATTACTTTTCTGTCATTCAAATTACAAGAAAACTTTTCAATTCTCTGTATTCTTTTGCGAGCAGCACTAAATTGTTCAAACATTTTATGTTGTGGAAAGCAGAGATTTATCATCTGGGTATCTGACGTCTTTGATTTTGTTCCTTCTTTGGAAACTTCATCATAATCCTTACTCTTGCCATCTATGTCTACGCTTCTCATAATAACTCAAACATAATGATCAACACTGATGCGACACGTTACCATATTACATCATTTACACAAAACTTTCCTTACAATGAAGGAAAATGTAAAATATTTGCAACAAGCCAACTAGACCGTAACAGGTTAATGCGGGACCCCTTGATAGCATTATATATTACCCAACATTCTGTGACATAACTATAAACCATCACTTGATGGTCCGCAGAACATTTTTCTGTTGCTAATACACAACAGAAGTATCTATTCAAAAAAGGTTTAACTGGTATAAGTTACAGAGCAGTAAAGAGGGGTATGCATACAAACCAATTTTAGGTTAAGGGCCTTATAATTTATAAACCACACACAAATTGTTATAACTTGTTTACTGTAATTTGTAATTGCTTATTTACTGTAATGCCTAATTACTAATGATTACCTGATACCAAGAATATGCACGTCTAGCTGGATTCATTAGAATAACAATTATCTTGGCTCTGGGCAGTAATGATGCAATCCGTTTTGGTACAATATCATTTTCGAAATAATTTGCACTCTTTTCATACAGCATTGTTACATTTGGCTTTTCTGGAGCTGGGAAGAAGTCCATATACCTGGGGAAAAAGCGTTAAAAGTTAATACATGCGATGTCTACAGTCAAAGGTTTAAAGATAACAGGGTGACTGCCAGCCTTATAAAATGTTGTTCTAAGGGGGGAGGGGGGAATTCCAGAAAAAGTTCAAGGGTCATTAGCTTCATTTACAGGGGCATACACGTTTTTTTCTATAGCAAAGACACACATGTTTTAGGACCGATACCATTAGAGAATTGATGTAATGTTCCAGGAGGGAGCAAGTTTCCCATTTCCAGGGGGTATATCAATCGCAGTTGCCCTGAGTTAAAAAAACAACGAAAAACAGACATTCAATCCAGGCATGTCTCACCTGTTTGTACTGCCTTAAACAGCTGCAGTCAACCATACAGCCATTACATCTTATTATGTCTTGTCTGGCTTCTTGATAACTTTCAGACTGCTAGTCTAGCAAATGTCTTTTAGGTTATCCATGTTAGAGACTGGTGGTCTTCCTCAACTATTTTGTTTTATCTTTGTCATTAAAAAGGTAGTAATAAAATCTTTACCTAAGTTTCTCATTTCATGACATACATAATGGAATGAGATAAAACTTCATAACTTCCATTTAGCAATGCAAATCTTAAATCTATTCAAGTTTAGATGACAAAGTTCAGTTACTTTCCTTAAATACTTCACGAATCTTTCAGCAACACACAAATTTATCATGATCTTAGTACACATACTTCTCAAGAAAACTGGACTGTCAATGATTTAACCAACATCATCATCATATTCTGATTATCGCAGGAAATTTCAATGATTAAAGAAATATCATTATAATTTGGTGCCCAACTTTTTTCCTTCAACTTACAATGAGTTTTAAACTAATTTTGATTCTTTGGGTATGAACAATAAAAAAAGTTTTATTTCCTAAAAAGACTCATGCTTAGATCTATTTTTTCTGTTCTTTTAAGAATGAGAAAATGAGTCCAAGTAATCCATTTACAACCAGAAAATAAGTTCAAGGAATCCCTTTTCCCTAGAATGAGACAAGGGATCCATTTCCCCCCAGAAAATCAATATCTTTTACAGAATCAAGATCAGGATACAGTTCAAAGGGAATTTGTGGACAACAAACATGAGGCAAAGTATTATTCAACTATTCATTGGAAGCTAAAGAAAAAGTAAATAAATAGACAAAGGTTTAATTAAACAGAGTGCAACAACTACAACTCACCAATCTAGACCTGTGTAGTAGTTATCAGTATTGAAAAACTGAATTTCTTCAAAAGTCTTTGGACTGGGGAGATTTTGGACTAAAGACGGGTGCTGTGACAAGAATGAGTATAATGCAGTTGTGCCTGTGAAAAACAAACATAAACACAATATTGGTGAGTGTTACAAAATTGTTTTTCATGAGAAAGAGCAAAATGGCATGAGGCATCTGTTATTGGGTAAATCTGCATTTTAGTGCAATATTCTTCCTCAAGTCAAATAGTGGCAGCTATTAAGTCGAAGCATGCGCATGCCAGGGGGGGAGGGATGTCCTCTATTTGAGATCTAAAATGCTATAAATTTGCACCATTATTACTTATCTCAAAAATAGTTGCCACCTCATAGCAATTGATTTGATAATATTCAAGGTTGTCCCCCTCCCCCATTTCAAAATCCTGGCTACTTGCCTGAGTTGAAGGCAAGCACTAAACAAGTTTAAATATGAGTATGTACAGTAGTCATTAATGCTTTAACTTAATCTCAATAATCAACACATGCACATATTTCAGACTGCCACTCCGCAAATATCATGTTTAAGTTTGGTTTATTGTATGCTATGAAGCTCTGGTGACAACCAAAATATTATCTTTCAGATTTACACAACAAACTGTGCAGATGAGGAATGGGTGATTGCTGTGTTCCCACATGTCAAACTCTAGGGACAGGTTAGAATCTTAAAACATTATGGTTATCATATCTGGACTACAAGTGCAGAAGTAATAAATAAAAGGCACAAGAACTTAAGGTGGCACATACACATGCATTAACACAATGTAGCTGTAACATAAATGTGGAACTATAAGTAATACCATGTACCTGTTTTTTGAGGCCCAACAATGAGGAATTGTGGAAGTCGATCACATGTCCTATTAGCTGGCCAGATACTCAGATGTCTACCATAATCACAAGGATTCTGCAAGTTGAAATAAATTACACTTAATTGCATATAAACCCATTTCTCAATGAATTTTTTTTGTATTGACAATGAAAAGCAATAAAGAGGTTCTGGAAGTACACTTTTCATTGTTTTGATGCATTATGAATTGACAGATAAATAAATTGGTGTCACAAGTGTCAAAAGCATAGCTCCTTCCCTTCTCTGTTCTCTTTCTGTGTTGAATGGTCTTTTGGCATTTAATCAATGCGGTGTGAGCATGGCATTATAATGTTATACTCAAGTGGGTCTTGAAGCTATCAACAACCCCAGCAGGCAATAGGCTGTAAGACCCATCTTGTTTGATGACAACTGGCACTTTGAAACATCTAGAATTATATGTTTCATATTTTGACACAGGATTTTTTAACCACAGTCACTAAATGTTTTAGGATTATCCTTCGGTTGTTTGCTATTTAGATAAGTTAAAGTACCAGGTGGTATGGCCGGAACCATCCCCTCAACAACTTTAAACAAGAAAGCCAGTCTAAGTTCTTTGTGACGCTGTTGGAGTGTTGTTTTGCTATGCACTCTGATATCATAAGACACTTTATGCACCACTACCAATGAATAAGAAAGGACATATGTCTTCCAAGCACTTGAAGTTAAATTTATTTAAAGTTATAAAACCTTGATTTTATTTGTATGAAAAATGTATTAGTTGAAACACTAAAAAGGATAAACATATGTAAAGGAGACCTAAAGAAAACTTATGTCTAATTGATATGTTCACAGTCAGTTTTAATATGAGTTGTGGTTCTCAACCAATATTGAGAGATAGCCACACTTACAAATTCAAGCCAATTTAAGTGATCACATACCCTTTAACATACATTCTCTGGCATAAAGCTCATAGTTAACAAAAGATTTATGTAATTTGACATTATCACTCAACTCAGTAAAACCGTCACAATAATAATCTATGTCCTTAAGCTATGTTTCTGATATTTTCGTACTCCATCTTACTATGTAGGAATAAGATACTGGGAAGCAGGATTAAAATCATTAATTTCAATTCATTTGTTCTTGAAGACCCATCCCCCATAAAAAACAAATTTTCAGCAAACAACACACAACATGATAAAATCAACTAAATGCTTTACTACAGCCATTTATAAAAGAAAACATTGCGGGCAAGTTTAAAATCTTTAACAGTCAAAGTCAAATACCCTTTGACTGAAATAAAAATGAAAGTAAGTTATCACTACAGTGCTGTGAAACACAGATTAAGAAAACTTTAAACTTCATTCAATTCTACTGTTCTGTTGTTAAAAATAGATTTAGTTTCATTTCTTCTTAACCAAGCTCTCATTTCTAAGTTCAACTAAAGTGGGAGGGTACACAACACATTACACTTACTGTCCAGAGGGGATCTTTGTCTGTGGGGTACATCTCAAAGTATTTAAAACCCATTTCCAGTGGAGGTAGAGACAGCAGACGGAAGTTTGTCCAGCACCTTAGAAACTCTGTCACACTCTCCAGCATGTATAGAGCCAGTTGGTCATTGCCATAGTTAGACAAATGAGTCATAAAAATGCTTATCTGTTCAATAGAGAAGTCAAAGAACATCATCAGCAAGATGCATTTACCTAAATTATTTAATCGATGTTTGATGTATTAAAGCTGCAAATGAATGACCAAAAAATGTCTCTCTTATAAAAAAAATTCTTGTCCGAGACAAACAAAAATAAAAATCTTGATGGTAACTCACAGATTTTATAGCAATTGAAATACATTAGAAACTCAAATGAGTCAAGTTTTTACTAAGGAAAATAGCTATGAAAATAGAAACTTTTGACAGAAACTGATATTTCCTTTAACACAACTTTTGTGTTTTGAATTCAAGTCCATCAGCAACAGACTATGTTGCAAGTAAAACCGGTCAATTAAAATATTAGTAGACTGGCCAACGCTTTGAAAGAACTAATAAAGGTGTGAAATGTTTAGCTAAGAAAGTGCAAACAATTTAAACACAGGGAACTTAAACCACAGCTTAGTGATAAGAAATAACTCACAGGGATCATGACCTATACTAAATATCTTTGTGTTAAAAGATTCTACATAACCTTTGTCACTTCTCATGTCTCAGAATTTAGAAAAAGTATTACTTGAAGCTTGAAAAAGCATTTGCTGAATGATACAAGGTGCTAAGTATTTATTGAAAATTGTGTTGCAATGATGTCACTTGATCATCAAAACAAATAATACATGAGTTTAATTCTAAGTCATTCAATCTATCAATACCAATCAATAAAATCAAGTCAAAATAACTCACAGGAGTAGTGAGAATGGTCTGGAAGATTTCTCCTCCTTGAATACTGGTATCCAGGCCTTGAAGACCACCACGAAAGTCAGAGGAAAAAACAGTAGTTGTAAAAAGCCCACATGTCTGTCGAGGTAAAACCTGGATTGAAGGAAAAAAGAAAAGAATGATTACAATATAAAATTTCATCAGCATCATATCAATACAGTACTCTCTATATAGCAATAGAGATCTAGTAGTAGGCTGATGGTATCAGGAAGGAGAGACAATCGGTTTGAGCTACACCTAGATGTGGTGTTGTGTCCATCAAAAAAACTACCTAGCATTGCTTTTTTAACTGTCTATTACAAAAAAACTTTGAAAAAGTTTGGGTTTTGCTGTTGTGTTTAAAAACATAAAAATTATTAAACTGAAAAAATGTTAATGTTTTATAAAGGCATGAAAAGACTTTTTAAAATACTGACAACAAATAAATTTTCAACAAGGTAAATATGACAAGTTGGAAGACATTTACTACATGTTAAATAAAAAAAAACATCAGTATTCCTTAAACAGCCAAATGGTCACTAGATGGTAAGTCAATAATAAAGTGGTTCTTCAACAGTCAGTCCACACACGTCAAGCCAATTCAGTTAATATTATTGTGACCCAGGTCAAGGAGATATCATGCAACAAGATATAGGATTGCGACTCACATGGACAATTCTTTGACTTCAAACCAACTGTCAAAATGAAACATAATACAGCAACATAGAACCATGACAAATAAAAATTTATGTAAAAGTACCATGATGCCCCGATGTATGAATCCCCTGCGTTTCCATGCTGGCAACAACTTTGGGTATTCCTCTGTACTTGTTACCATGACACCCCAGATTGATTTCCATGATGTATACAAAGGCTCATACACTGGAAACACACCTGAGTGGTGAGGTGCCACTGCATACATTCCATAAACACCAATATTATAATCCTGGAACATTAAATAGAACATATTCAATAACTGTAGATTTACTCAAAATTCTTTTTTTCAAAAAGTGTTACCACAATGAGTGAGTGCATAGAAGAATCCTGTCAGTTGTAAGAATTCCTGATGAAAGCTAGACTTTCCTGGAAATATTGATTACCCAAGATCTTTATTATAAAGTTTACAAAAATACATGCTAGCTATTAAATAAGTTTGCAGCATTAATAAAAAACAAAACAAACATTGATACCAGTCCTTAGAAAAAAAACCAATGATGTCTTGGCACCCTCTTATTGTGAACAAAAGTAAACAACGACAAAACCAAAACACACAGGACTCTTCTTTTGCTTCAGTTTAAAAGGGACAAATTAAAGATAACTTTATATTTGTGCATAATAAGTCCCCTAATCTGAACAGAGGGAGGGAGAGGCACATCCTCCCCCATATCTACCAAGAGCTGCTACCCGCTGCTTTGTCATGTGATCATACGTCATCAGATCACATGAGAAGCAGTTCATAACATCATTCAGCCGAAGAAGCTCGTCGGAAGATGAGTGAAAGCTCCTGACGACTTTCAATTTTTTCACCTTAAAGGTAAAGGGATTTAAAACCATTCTTATTATAAAGAGAACTTGTTCTTACAGATGTTGCAACAAAGGCAAGCTTAAGTCCTAACTAAGAACATACTATGACACACATAACTATGATTTTTGCTCTTGTAGCTGTGTTGAATCCTCTTGATTTTTTCAAACCAAGAAGACATGGTAAGTTATCAATGAGATAGTGTAAGATGGGCTAGAAATATAGTGATTATTTACTTCCGAATAAAGTGAATTCACTTAAAACGAATTGCTTGGGTACAAAGAAATGTTCGTTATAACTGAGTTATTTTATAGAAACTCTTATTGAAATTGACCAGTTCTTTCGCTTTTCCCCCTGATGTTGATCCTCTGATCTCTGCATGCATTGCCCTAGCTTGAAAAAACCAGGTTAATAAACCCATGTCTACACTTTTAATTGAACTTTCTCTAACCCTTTTACTCTTCGCACCGATTCCTATTTTATTCCCATCCAGGTTGAGAGAGTGATTTTGGGGTTTCCATATTTCTCCTTTTGTTCAGGCCTTTTCATCTACTTCTTTTAATATATTGTCTTTCTCTTTAAACATGAGCGTCTTTCTCTTGGATGGCAACATCTTTGGTGATTCAGAGTGAAAAGGAATAAATAAATTGATCATTTAAATTTTATACCAGATTCCAATACCAAAAAACCTGGTATATTTGGAAGAGTTAGGGTAAAAATACTTATTAAAAAAAGCTGGTCTGTTGTTATTAAAAAAAAGTAATATACTTCAGATCTAATCAAATCTTTGAAATGTTATGAATCTTCGCCATTTAGGTTACACTTCACCATAACTTTCTTATTCATGTGTAATGTATATTTATTATACCCATAGTTTAATTTCATTACTCAAATGATAACATCTGTCGGCCATGCAGGCTTGCATTAGATTGAACAATACCAGTCCTTCAATCTGACACAGGCCTGCATAATTAAGTTAGAGTGGTAATATAAAAATACACAAGCAGTGTGCGCACGTATGTGGAGAAATTGTATAAACTAGACGACCTCTGATAGTGGTGCAATGTAGGACATAATAAATAGAGTTATAAACACATGTCCAATTTGTCACCAGCTTGGCCTAATACATGTGACCCTCTCTGCGCTGTCACAAGTCAGTCAATCACAGTGAACACTGGCAACTGTTGAAACAATTCTGAAGCAAACCAGACTAAGTGCATAACATGAGACAATAATAATTGCATCACAAGACAAAAATAGTGATCCTTTTACTTGGGTTTGCTCAACCGTTTCTTTAATTTTTATTCATTATGAGAGATTTCTTTATTATCGTAGTTCAATATAAGAAATATATTTTAATGGTACAAAGAGGGATCTGTTAAAGTATTTTTTACTTTGTTTGTAATAACTGATTATTTGTTAAAAGCAATTTCTTTATATAAGTGAATTCACCTACTCTTTTATGTACTTTGGTTTGAAGAGAGAAGCATTTCCGTTTTGAAGAGTTGATTAACATAGACAAAAAAGGAAAAAATCTGGACTTCAAATTTTCATCACTTAATCTATAGTTTTGGTTAAAGAGTTTTTAGTTTAACCGTTGTTTACTGTATAACTTTTTATATTGATTTGAGTTTTAAGTTGTGTTCTAAGAGGCTATCATGGTTAATTTTAGTTTCCTTATTTCCCTTTTCAAAATATTAATTGAATGAAGCCTTTGCCTTTATTTTATTTTTCTATATCTGTTTTGTGCTACATTTTCAACATAAATATGAATTTAAAACTGACAATTATCTATAACATTTTCTTTGTAAAATATTTCCTTAAAATGTCTTAAACTTATTCACAAAGTGAAGGTATAAAAGGCAAACATCAAATTATCAGAGCTTGGTTGCCATGTGGTCTGCTGGTTCATAAAAGAACTGAGGTGACAGATTGCCTCACTTTAAAAAATCTATATGTTCTTTTAACAAAGCCTGTCAAATTGTCTAAACTGAGTGATGTAAATAAATTATTATACCATTAACATCATAGCCCTATTTCATTAGTTGTAGGATTCAAGAGTTTATAGAGGAGGATCACCATGTGCCATATTCATAGAGTCATTAAGCTTAGATGTAACGCCTCAGTGGTTCTATACAAATTGTAAACATTTAACAGATGTCTTAACAGCATATATCTTGTCACTCATGTGGAAAGTTTATGGCTTGACGGGGGAATAAAATCATCCTTAACTTTTTTATTTCTTTACGCCACATTTTTCAATTCATTTCAGTAAATAAAGTTAATAAGTTTTATCTTTGAAGAAATCTTAAAATATAAGATTGTGATAAAAGTTAATTCATCGGAAATTCTTATTGCTTATAAGCCTACAAACTTAGCCAAATTCCAATTTGATTTAAATACACAAGGAAGGCTTGCAGTCTTATCCAAATTTCTGACTTATCATACATACAAATTAGTGCACAACTTTGACTAATAAAATATATTCATTCTATCTATCTTTCCAAAAACTGCATATATATGCAAGATAATAAGATAATTCATCATGTAAAATAAGATTAACTCAAAACAAGTTTTCATTCATCCCCCTTGTCCACAGACCCACAATATGATTTATCCCACCAAAACATTTTTTTCAAATATCCTTGCACCATTTCTAGGTCTTTAACATCTCCATCAACACATGGAAGGTTATATCAGCAGCAGTACTACTCAGACAGGTTTACAAGCCGCCAAACAGATGATGTAAGGTGTAGCACAACTCGTACATCCTACCTAGTCACAGTATATAGACACCAGGCCAACCAGTCTTAGAACAAATCTCTAAATACCAGGCCCAGGGTACACCCTGAAAACCCCTTTTCAAAAGTCTTAGGTATAAACCAGCAAGGATTTGAACACCTGTCCTTCCACTCCAGAGGCAGAATCCTTAATCACTCAGCCATGGTCTTTGGAATGTCTTGTACTATTAATTTGACCAGGACAGTATAAACAAAGTTAACTTCATTTTGTCAATTTTAATAGGCATTTTCTAATTAACATAAAATAGTTATTTCAGATAATGACAAATTTAACAACAGTACCAATACGCCTTTCAGAAAGACTTGTGTAAAGGTCAGTAGACAGAAGGTCTATCTGTGAACTGCATCATGAGGAATTTCACAACAGGTGTGTTGACATATTGTTTGACAGTTAAATATCAACAGACTCTTTGTATTTTCTAACAGTTGCAACAACAAAATGTGATTGATCATGAAATTGTTCATTGGATAATGGTCAAAAAAATATACCAAAATATTAAATTGAGTGTTTATGTGTGGATGAAGAGGGGAGAGGGGTCAAATTAGCATTGCATGGTGCTTGTCTCTATATGAAACAAATTGCAAATATTAACCTGCTTTATACAAATGGTGTTTTTAACTTGTATTAGACAGTAGTCTTATTTCAGCCATTGCGGTGCTGCCAATGTTCATATTGATTAGTAATGTATTTGGTTTTATATTATATCACCACCAACATACCTTCTAATTTATTATTGATCGCTGGGCCACAATTCTTTGCCACCAACATACCTTCTGATTCGTTCTTGATCGCTTGGCCAAAATTCGTTGTCAAAATATTTTCAAACTTTCTTAATGGTTGTGTTAGTGGAAACAGACCTAGTTTTTTTGGCCTCAAGGATTAAGGTAAAACTACCTATTAAAAAAGGTGGTCTGCTGGTGTTAAAAAAAGCAACTTATACTTCAGATCTAATCTTTGAAATTTTATGAATCTACGCTTTAGATGTGGCTTAACTTCATCACAACTTTCTTATTCATTACTTACTACACATGCATGTGTAATGTGTACTTATTATACCCCTAGTTTAATTTCATTACTCAAATGATAACATCTGCCGACCATGCAGGCTTGCATTAGATTGAACAATACCAGTCCTTCAATCTGACACAGGCCTGCATAGCTAACAGATCTTATCAATCAATATGAGCAATACAGTTAAAGTGGTACTAGAAAAATACACAAGCATAGTTAATGAGAAATATGAAATTTATAACAAATAAATCTATATCCAGTAAATCATATAAAAATGGGCCTGTTACAGTTTTTTGAACAAAACCATTTTTTCATACTAGATAAAATAAAGATGGCCTAGTGAATAAGATAAAGCAAATATACTTTAAAATGAACAAATTATAGCTCTTAAAGATACAAATCTAAAGAAAAACAAACAGCCCTAGAGTCCATCATGAATTAATGCTAGAAGCTTCTATTGAAAACTGTATGGTACAGCTTGTCAAGATACTTTATTTTTTGCAACCCCTTTGTTATAATTAACCCTTTTAACAATGAATCCGCGTGACATAAACATGATTGTGATGTCTCTGTTTTGGATAAAGAGGAAGTTGCGTTGACTTGTGGGGGCGCAGGCGGCTTCTTTCTTTGAACTTCTCCCCTTGAAGACTGCTACAAGAACTAAGACCCTGACTTGTGACAGGCTGACTAACAGTTGTTTCCCATAACGTCTGACACTATGTATCTTTTAAACTGATGTGTCACATCACGTCACAACACACACAAAAGCAAAGTTTTTTTTTAGGCCAGTCAAATCTGCTGTAGAACAGTAGAACTATCTTTTAAACTGATGTGTCACACCACACAAAAAAGAAAAGATCTTATTTGGACCTGTCAAATATGCTGTAGAACTATATGTGAGAATATTTGAGGAAAATGTTACTTATACAACAAATGATGATGAGGGGATAAATTTGTGGTGATTTCTTGGTCTTATGAAAATGAGCTTTCCCCTTATCCATGAGCTTCAGAATTTTACTTTTAATCAATTCTGCTTGCGGTGTTAAGATATAAAATCATACAATCAAATTTCATATGAAGATAAATACCTCTGCAAACTTTTTATTTAGCTTCATGGAGTTAGCGATGTAGGCTGGATCAAATCTATGGGGCTGCTCATGCTTGAACATGTGACTAAACCAACGGAAGCTATTGCGGTTATCTGAAATACAACACAAATTCATAAGAATGCCACATAAGATCACAGCAAGAAAAAAAATTCATAAGAGGTATATATAGTAAAGGAAAACCAAGATGATAATTTACAATCAAGAAAGAGATCACAGGTACAAACAACGAATTTGTAATTATTTTATGTTTTGCCGACACAACTACTATTTTTGTCATTTTCCACTTTCTAGGACAGAGGAAGTTTGTTTGTTTATTTTTCCATGTAGATCAAACAAAGTCAACTTGGTTAGATGACTCATTTTTTGCATGACTGCTTTACACACTTGTGTTTTTTTTCACACACTCTGATGCTTCCCTTCAATCAAATGCAGTAAACTATCTGTTAACAGAAGGTACTATCCTATAGTGACCAGCAAAACATCAAACCCGAACAAACTGTAATACTTTCAACAGTTTTTGTCTCACATACAAATAAATTGCTCGCCACGTAGAACAAACTAAGGGTGAGCATGTGATGAAAAATCAGCATGATAGCTTGAAAACTTACTTAATTCTATCATTTGCTTGAAAACTACGGTTTTGATTTTCGGTGAAGTTAAAGTTTCATTGTAAACGTTTTAGAAAAACATATAACCTGAACGAACTGTAATACTTTCAACATTTTTTGTCTCACATACAAACAAATTGCCAACCACGTATAACAAATTAGGGGTGAGCATGTGAGAAAAAAATCAGCATGATAGCTTGAAAACTAACTTTCTTTCTATCGTTTGTACCTACAGTTTTGATCCTCGGTGAAGTTAAAGTTGCTTTGTTTACGTTTGCACCTTTTTGTTGAACATTTCACTTTGCACATGTTTCAGCAAAAGTTATTTTTTCCGTCCGGGGTCTGTTTATTTCATTTGAAATTTGTACATAATGTCAGCCCTTGGTTCCTCTACAAGAGTCTTCATTTATTTTGATTTTAGACAAAAACTTTCCAAATAATCAACGTTTGTTTGGGTTCTTTGTTTTGCTGGTCACCTGGTAGATTGCAAAAGAAAGAAGCAAATAGTATGTTGGACTTTTGGATTTTGAGTTTTGTCTGAATGCTGTATTTATTGGCTTCTTTTTCTTTGATTTCCAACCAAAAAGGTATCTAGAACTAGACCAACTTTCACAATGGAACTAGGCTTCGTCTGTCTCCCATAGGACTAGGTGCTAGATCCTGTCTGCCCTTGAGTATCTGGATATACATGCATAAATTATTAAATCTATTCCATTTGTGGCCAGCAATGTCACCATATACCAGAATGGTCACTAACTATCAATAGATTTTCCTCCTGCAAGGATCAGATTGGGGCTTTTTAACACATTTCAAAATTTTACTCACTAAAAGTTTCCAGCTATGGTATTTTAAATAAAAGTAAAAGGCACATACCCAATAGTTCTTTGTCTCCTTTATCTTCTTCATCATCACCAGAGAGATAAAAACCTCCAGAGAAGCCAAGGTTGAACTGAAATCCCTCAACTTTTCTTGAAATTCTTCTTTGCGTTTCCAACATTGCCTACAAATGCAGATGAGAATAAAAATTAAGTCACTAGAAATCTTCACATCATTCTTCAAAACTCACAACAACCAAGTTTTACCCAATTTTGTCCTGGACCTTTAACATTCCACATATTTGTTCAATTTCAGTAACCTAACTGACCATAGTTGACAGAACCGATAGTGAAAATCCTGAATCATCTTGCCATATTTCAGTTTAAGAAAATATAGTCTATTGATTATTCAATGCTTAACAATGAAATCATCAAGAAAAAACAACAACTATCCATTTAAATTCAAGCTATCATACTTTAACCTTTGCCCATATACCAATAACTAGAATAAATCAAACTAGATCCTCTTACTCTGCCAAAATATCTTACCAACAAGTTTTAAGAAATAAACAAAAAGATAGACTAAAACGATACATTTAAATGTATTTTTTCAAACTTTCAACTCACCTGAACATCTGCAATCTTCATGCGAATCCCAGTTTTTCCAACAAAAATGTCATCCACATCTACTTGTAGGTACCTGTCTAATGTCAATTCTAATTTTCCAAATGATAAATATGATAATGCATCCATGAACATCAAAGAATGCAGCCAAAAATTCAAATCACATCCCATCAAAATTTTAGGAATACCATCAATCTGTCCTTGATCATGAACCGCTGTGACATATTTGAAAGATGAATCTATAACTTCACCAGTGTCAAATTCTAAAAAGTCTGATGAAAGTTTAGAAAAAGCTAAAGACTGATAGGTTGTATGGTTTGTATGAAATACTGTCCAAGTGTCTGGGAGAAGCCCTCTCCATGTGTCACCAGGTTTAGTCACTCTCCAAATATCGGAGTCATGTCTCAGTTTGTAATCCTCTAGCTTGAGGTTGTACTGAAATGTCATGAAGTAACTTTCGAAATGACTGAAACTTCCAACCCACTCATCTGGTGGCTTTACAAAACCTATAATACCCACTCCATAGTCATGGCAGTATTTATCAATGAGTTGACGATTCCAATTATCTAGTTCTAAATATGAATTATAATTTTCAAAGATGACTACAGCAAAGCGCCCTGATTTTCTATTAGCTAAAGTCGGCAGCGTCTTTGATTTCAATTCTACTTTTACATCTATACGAAGCGAGCTGAGAAAAAGACGAATCTTCTGACTCCCCTTAGAACTTGGGCTCTCAGAGATGAGTAGAGCCCTGTGGGCTATACGCTGCCGTTGCTCTCCATTGCGTTTACCTGAAGTCTCTATCTGTTCACGAGCAGCTGCTGTTCCACTGATGCAGTGTATATGTGGCACTGGTGGATTAGCTCTCTGAACACGTGTGCTTGAGTCCATCACAGAGTAAAGAAGGATAACACTAGTCACTGCACTCATAAATATAATTAAAAGTAGAGTTCTGGACAACGAGCATCGTTTGTTGAATGTCAAATGTTTCAACACAAAACCCACAGTCCTCATTAGTTCTCTTCGAAGCCACATTATGAATACTTAATTGTCAAAGATGATTGTATCAAGGATCACGAATGATTTTCAAAGGCTTTGCTGTTGTTGGAGTCAAGTTCCATCCAAAAAGGAACTAGCAATGCATTTCATGAAATCCATTGTCCTCAAAAATTATCTAAAGAAGGATCTCCCTTACAACAGATTAACTGTCTATATCTGCCAACACTCATTAAAAGCAACCCTGAAGTCATGGTCTCGTAGATTGTGAAGGGACTAAGAATGTCAGATGTATGATTTTCTATTGCCTTGGCTCATTGGATCTGAAATGAAAAATAAAATCTGTGTATTTTAAAATTTAATACTTGTTATAAAGATAATAATAATAGTCTAAGATAATTGCTAAATAATCATTACCTTTTTCTCCAGTCCTGTTTTAGGTTTTTCATAAAATATAACATAGGCCCCAAATCAACATCCAAGATCATCAATATGAAATTATCTATTGCGAGAAAGCTGCTAAAGTCTCCATGATGTTCAACCTCTTGTGTAACCCCTTATTTTGAATTTAAGTTGTTCATTTACTTGCCCCAAACTAAATTTTTGAACTTCAAAGACAAACAAACGAAAAATATTGGCTTCATCATTATCATATCAATGTTTATTTTCTACAGGCTGGGATCAATCCTCTACAGAGGGTAGGGCCCGCTTGACTTGTCTAAGCTTGCCAAGCACATCGCCACCTGTTTCCGCACGCACTCAACCTAGGTTTTCTTAGGTCTACCTGGGCACTAGTTTGACACAATCTTCAGTATCCTCACTCTGTTTATCCAACCTTCACTTCTCTCCACATGTCTAAACCAACGCTACCTTGATTATCTCACTTTGGATGCCAGATCTCCAATGCCAAGCATTGTGAGAATTGTATTAGAGCGAATGCCATCTTCTGTCCTCCTGTGCACACCCAGCACATCATAGCCCTGCCATCTTGCTCTAGAGGGCACTGAAGGACAGAGCCCAGGTCTCTGAGCATGCAACATTGCCCTTCTGACACAAGTTTAGTAGATTTGACCTCTAGTTGCTAGTGAGATCTGGACGAGATGTTAAAATTAATAGCAGCATCTTAAACTTGCCCAATGCGTTTTTGGATTGCTTAATGGTGACAAGCTCACAACCTCTACCTGTTCTAATTGTGTCTCCCAATTAACAGAATGAGGACACAACTTTGAGTTTGCACTCACCAATCTCTGCTTAATGTCAGGGTCATTGACAGACGAACTTTGATGCCACTGCACATTTTGTGAACCCAGTGTGACATAAGAAAATTTGTTCTGCCAATGCTCACACGAAACCCCTTCTTCTTCATCTCCTCTTTCCATGCCTCAACTTTCTCTGTCAGCTATTCACTGAGCCATGATGCACTCTTACCTTCACTAGGAACTCATCACTGTAGTCACCTCCTACTCTGAAAAAGCTGGTTTATTAGCAACAGACTATAACTTAAAACTAGTGTCTGCGGAAATGTATCATGATGAAGCAATAAGAGACGCTTTCATCAGTGGGTTACATTCACAACTTATCAGACAAGTATTCTAGAGAACAAATCCTTAAACTTGCAAACTGCTTTTGACAATGCTCACAATCCTGTTAGATGGCAAAGAAGTAAAGTCAATCGTATCATTCTTTCATGACTACTGCTGTAGTTTCTCTGGAGAATCAGCTCTTCAGGCAGTTTGACAATGAACAGTACGTCTCAGCTGCTATCAAAAAATATCTGAAAAAATTGCACTTTTGAATAAAAACAATGTCTTCACATCATCTGTTTTAGCAGCTTTCAATCCCTGAAGAAAGATTTGGAAAATGCTATTCTGGATCATTCCACGGGACTGTGTCACGTACATAACAGATAACAGACGTTCTAGCCGGCCTAACACCTGGGCAAGCCTGAACCTTTGGGTCCCAGACCAGGGGCGGAACAGAAACAGTCCAAAAACTGCAGATATCCTGTGACCGTTTCATATGGAAATAATAATACATCAACGCTCAAGACAAGGTAAAAAAACATTATTATTATTTTTTCCCAAGAGTCCTCAAAGAATTAGCAGATGAACTCGCCCTACCATTAACCCACCTCTTCAATAAATCAATAGAAGAAGGGAAGCTTCCAGAAGATTGGACAAAGGCAGAGGTGTGTGCAATATTCAAAAAGGGAGACAAAAGCAATCCAACAAACTACAGACCCGTCTCACTCACCTCAGTTATATGTAAGATTTTGGAATCCTTCATCACAGATGCTATCCAGAGTTATATGGAATCCCTAGGTTTGTATTCAAAATGTCAACATGGGTTTAGGAAGGGTAAATCATGCATAACCCAGTTGTTGGAAGTTATTGAGGATTTTCACAAACTAAAACACCAAGGCCACGCATTTGATATGATATACCTAGACTTTAAAAAAGATGACACCAAACTATACAATAAAAGTTAAAATCATCAAACCCTACAGAAGGACCTGGATCTCATACAAGAGTGGAGCAGAGTCTGGCAGCTGGATTTCAACATAAAGAAATGTAAATGTCTGCAAGTTGGTAAAAATAATGAAAAACACAACTAT
>JAUUEB010109825.1:0-15008 GCA_032362205.1 Clione limacina | reverse complement strand
TCAGTGACCAAACGTCCAATCAGTGACCAAACGTCCAATCAGTGACCAAACGTCCAATCAGTGACCAAACGTCCAATTCTTATAAAAACAATGTCAAATAAAACCCTAATAACCCTTTTTGAATCTAAATAATACTGCATGTCTTTATCTTTCATATTTTCTTCAGAATTTCATTTTAGATTTGGAACATACTTAAAAAACACCCTGTTTATAACTGATTTAAACCCCTTCCTTAAATCTCAGATCAAGAAACAGCATGGAATTTAATGGGTTCCCTTACATATTACTATATCCAGAAACCACTGTAAGACTTAGTGACAAGAGGGAAATGAAGTTTGTTTCATTTTCTTAGAAGGGTAGATAATAAAGTCTATCTTTCAAAGGGAGTTAACCATGTATAAATATAATCATAACCATTAATGAAATAATATTATTAGACTTTTTGTTAGAGTACCCCTGCTTTTTATTTATTTAAAAAAAACATATTTTATCAATAAGAGCAAGTGAATAATTAGAGGAACAATTGTACATAGGTAAAACAAAATATTTTTCTTTGACAAAATATGTTAAATAGTTAAACCATAAAGAAGTACTATTCTAAATGTTTATAATAAAAGGCTTGACTGAGATTATTTTGCATTGGCTGTGTCTTGGTTGAATCTCTCAGTCTGCAGTGTCATGGTACATTGTGAGATTTGAGTATTATTTGCTCATCTGAAACAGATGATTAAATCATCAATGTTATGGCAATCTAAATCACAGAGCAGATATAACAGCCTACATTTCACATAATAGTCAAATTCTTACCTTTCAAAACAAGTTTTTCTCGGTCAGCAGAAACCTGAAATCCCTAGTTGATCATCACAGCATTCAGTTCATTTTTGAGATAATTTTTTACTAAACTTATGTTTATATATCAAACTATGTTTCAATACTTTTTATAACCCATTGGCAGTGTTTGAGGATATTCTGTTCTCTTAAAATGTCTATTACTATTGAGAAATGACTTCAATTTTGTTCATATTACTTTCTTGTAATTGTAATGATTAATTTGTGTTTTATCTACATGTATACATGGACAAGAAGTCTTTTTTGAACAAAAAGTACAAACTGTATTATGTATTATTACTGAAATCTTCAAGTATCATATTGATTTCAAAATTGAATGATTTGGAAACTGAATATAATTAATCAATACAATTAGAACCTTGTTAATTTCATTTAAAAAGATATGATGAAAAGTTAGTGCAACTATCATTATGTATTAAAAATTTCAAAATAACTTAATATTTAAATGTAAAAAAAATGATATCACATAAAATGTGTTAAGATTTCCTTTTTAGTTTGATAAATATTAAGAGAGAAAAACATAATTAATTGTTATACTCATGTTTAATGTTTGGTTATGTTCAAATGTATTGTGCGAGTTATCTATAAAAACAATAAGAAGAAATTGTATACATTATATTCACGAAATGTTTCCCAATGCTAACTATAGCTTTTGTCCCTATTTTTAAAAATAAAAACTGAAGCTAGTTGGATAGAAATACTAATAAAAAATACTTATATGTAATGTTTAAACATGGATTAAAACATTAAGTTCTACTGTGAACTGACATGATGTAGACAGATTATTGTGTGTTGCATTTTAATTTAAAAAGTGATGGAATGTAGCTTAGAAGTTTATCATTACATGTCTAAAATATGACCATGCACACTTATGCAATACAAGTATATTTCAATATGTTAGTAGCACAAAAAATAAAAATATAATTATGTGTTAGCCTTACAACAACAAGCAATTACCAGAGTGGGACCAGAGACTTAACAATTTTTGAATTCCCATAGTCCTTACAAGCATTGGCAATAGCAATAAGACTCTCAAAAGCATCATGATCTCAATTGTGATATAATATATCCCCAGCTCAACCCATTTTATCATTTTACCCACACTTGACACCCCCAACTAGTCAATAATATTCCCCCAGCCTGGCTTAAGTATTCCTAAATCAAAATAGCCTGCCACTTGACATCAATATTCCCCAATACCCCCCACTTAGCACCTGTATTCCCCAATGCCCCTCCTGTATATCAATGTTCCCCAATCAAGCAGCACATAGCTAGCATCAACTTATCCCCATTTAACTCTCTGTCAAGTAATTTAAAGCCGCAATCCTCCATCTTGATTCCCCTTGTATGGTAAAAGTAAAGTAACCCATACTCATTGCTGAGCTTCGGGTAATCAGGAGTTAGAGTCCCGACTTTTTAGACAACAGCATTTGAGGTAGTTAGTCATTTTTTTCCTCACCGACTTTACTTGGCTTGACCTAAAGAGGTTATCTTCTCGTTTTAGATCGCACCTGCAGTGTTCTTTGTGATAGAACACTGCTCTTACCAACTGAGCTATCTACACCCCTTGTGTGGTAAACATCAATGTTTCCCCATTCCCACAACTTGACATATAAAAACCAAACTTAACACTAAAATCCCAATACTTGACTCCCAATAAGTCATCATTATTATTATTCCCCAATCCCCAACTTCACTACCCAGTTGGTCATCAACATTCCCATATCTCCCCACTCTGTTTTAAAATCAACTACTTGACACACAAAACTAGTGTTCAATTCAACCTAATTCCCCCACTGTGCACTGGCGCCCTTTCACATTTTAACAAATTTTCCTGTTACAAATGTCCAATCCCACAGTAGGTATTAGTAGTAGTGTTGAAGCACTATAGGCTGTTGAGCCTTTGGCATTGTTTTATATAAGGCTTAGTTAAAAACTTCCGGTTAATTGAAGAAGACTCAATAAAGTTCTATACCTGTGGAGAAAATGTGTTCCATAAAATGTCTATTAATTCTATTTTTTTAAATATTAAGGTACTTTGCAGAGACAATGTATTCTAGTAGTTTATTCCAAATGTTAATGACCCTGTTTGAGAAAAACATTTGATAGTGTTTAGTTAGAACTCTGTATTTAATTAGACTAGAATTTTTAGATCTGGTTGTATTATTTTTTGAGTTGAGGTAGAATAGAGACTTAGTGGTTATTTGATCATATATATTGTTAACAATCATAAAAAACTTATAAAAGATCTCCTCTAATCCTTCTAAATTCTAAACTACGGAGCTTTAGTGAATGTAGTCTTTCTTCATAGCTTAACTTACTCATGTCATTGAGGTATTGAACCATTGCCCTTTGATGATTCTAGCTTATCAGTCCAGCATCTTCACCACTTAACTATCGTGCCTCCAGGGATTTAGTTGTATCAGATATATTGATAATGGTAATAATTATAAAACACATTTCTAAACCCTAGGGCTAGCTCAATGCACTTTACAATACACATTTTATATTAATATTATAAAAATATCTTAATAAATAGTAAGAGATCATTGATAGTGCCGTGAGCCATGTTTATCATATACTAAGAAGGACCTTGTGTTATGTCACTTTTATATTTGTCTTCACATCTCATAATGTTTATGTTCAATCATTTCAGAACGTCCAACAGTGGAGCCAACAGTTACCCCCCTACCAGTTCTTTACAGCATTTCCACAGCTTATCTCTAGGATTTGTCATGCTCAGGTTGATGTGTTTCAGCTTTTACAGGTAGAAATTTGATTTTAAATTTTGTTCTTTTTCTGTTTCTTTATTACAAAATATACATCATTGCTAAAAGATGCACTCTCACCTGTCAGCAGGCACGTAGCCAGACTTACAGTTTTGGGTAGGCAAGAAAAATTGTGGGTAGGCAAGGAATTTTTTGTACACATTAAAGCTGATAATTGCAAAAATAAATAATTGAAAATATTGACTATGCCTTCACATTCGTACATGTGCGAAGTCAGGGTTTTGAAATTGGGGAGATAAACTTGAATATTATCAAATTAATAGCTGCAAAGCGGCCTCAATTTTTTAGACGCTGCAAATTTAGAGCATTTTGGATATCAATTGGACATTCTGATTTCTATTTTCAGTTATCAGAAACTTTATTTTTGTTAAACGTTGGTTGCATACTCCATGCTTCTTCCCTTAAAAAAGGTTTATTTTTTGTGAAAGGGAATTATTCACACGGACAAATATTAATGTTTGATGCAAAATGGTGCATTTAAGAAGAATCTGGACGATTTTAGTTTCTGTACGGTTTTTAGCTTGGTTGTTATTTTGTCATGATTCTCAGAAAAAATTTGAAAATACTGACGCAAAATAGTGTATTTCAAGTAACGATTAAAGTCAATGTTCAAGCATGGTGTGTATTTAAATGTTAATCGATAATCTTTTAAAGAAGGTCAAAATCGGGAATGCAGTTAGGTATTATTGGGTAGGCAAAGTCTGACTACCCGTGCCTATGCATGGCTACGTTAAGTAAATGATCAAAATCTATCATCATTTATTTTTTAGCGTTGATTGTTTTATGAAAGAAGGAATAAAAACGCACAAACGAAAATACAGTTAATTTATTATCATTGGGTAGGCGAAGACCTATTTTGGATAGGCGAAGACTTACTTTGGGTAGGCGCTGCCTACCCATGGCTACGTGCCTGCCTGTCAGCCTCATCGTTTCGATGTATAGCTGCTGCATCCAATGACACAAATTTCCTCCATTTTATCTCTGTTCTGGCTATCATGCACCAATTTCTGTAGACTCCGGCCACTAACACTGGCTATCTGCTAAAAGATACACTATACATATTTATCAAGGTGATCTTGACGAAGAGTTATGAAACCTCTGATTTTGATATTAAGAAGATGAAGAAAACATATAATCAATCTACAACTATGGCTGCTTTATGTGTATCTTGTCGTTTTTCAACCTCCCAAAAATGAGAGGGACTTTTATTCTTTTAATTCCTTTACTATTTCTATTATATACCAGACAATTTTTCGTCTTTGATCACAAGCTTTTTGGATACGAATTTGTAAACATGAGTGTATATGTAGAATTTTAAGCAACAAGAAGCTATCATTCATAAGGTATGTTACATGTTATATACCATAAGAAAGGAAATAAAATATTCTATTTATATATGAAACAAAAGACTTTAATTACCTGGAAAGCTTTTAGTTGTCTTGAAGATGAGGACTTTGATGATGATATTGCTTTGATATCACACTCACAGAAGGACATGCAGGAGAAAACAAATCATATTGAAACAGAGCAGGGTCAGTTGGACTCAAGATAAGTCTTGTTTCTTGCACCAATATACCTGTAGTTGGTAGGATTGGCAATGTTTCTTGCACTGATATATCAGTAGTTGGTAGGATTGGCAATGTTTCTTGTACTGATATATCAGTAGTTGGTAAAGAAAGAGTTAAGACTCCAAAGAGCAGATTTTAGTTAGATTTACATATATTGATTTGTTTGATTAAATTTTTCATTTTTTAATTTGTCTTCTGATATTTGTCTATTAAAGCTATATGCATAAAAAAATATAACAGCAATATTTGAAACAGTATAATCTGGTTAACACAAACTGCTCTGCACCAACCAAAGGTCAAGGGGCATCCAATAATCAATAGTTTGTTTTATGAATTACTTTAACAAAGAGGATGAAAAATCATTACTTTTGCATTTGCTTGAAATTATCAATTATTCATAATCTAGTTATGTGTAGTTTTGTATTCCGTAAGAAATGACTAATACTTATCCAAGATGTTGCATATCTCATTAGAAATTTAAATCCCTATATCTTTTTGATTCATTATGATTTCTAAGAGTAATAAATCTTAGATTTTCTTTTCTTAGCTGTACTTTTTGACTTCCTAAAATGATCCTATATTTATGAATAAATCAACTTATAAATTTTCTAAATTGCATCTCACCTGTTGGCATTACCGAAGAGCAGTGTTGGCTGCTGCATTTAATGACACTGCCAGGGTTATCTTTCTCCACTTGTTTCGGTCTTCACAAGCCCTGCTGACTTCATGGATCTTCATGCCACTGGATTCTGCAACATAGCTGATTGGGGAAGCTGGTGGTCTGCCGCTTTTTCTTCTTGCCTTGAAACATGTAACTTGTAACTCATTATTAGAATGTTTAATTACTTTAAACTTGTTTTCTTTATATTGTTTCTATATATTTTATTGATTTGAAGTTAAATGAAAATATTATTCCTTATACTTCAGGACATCATAGCCAGTCTCCTGATCCAGTACCCACAGCAAGCTCTGTGGATGATGATGGCTGTGTCAAAAGTAAGTTATTTACTTGAGTTTACAACTTTTTAGCTTGGTAATAAATATTTTAAGCTTCTTGTTACACAAGATTGTTGTATAATAGAAAGCACTTAAATGAAAAGCAGTTCACCTTAATTTCCTGACCATGGATTTAGTTAGTTAATAAGGATGGCAATTGTGTGAAGGTATGACTATAAACAAAGTAAGGTGCTCAGTTTTTTGCGTCCAGGAAGTATAACTTTTTGTCGTCAAAGCTCATTCACAAAATCATGTCACTACCTGTCAGAACATAAACCAATGTTTTAATCATTCCACTTAGGAACAGGCAACTATTATTTAAAGCAGTAGAATATAGATTATGTCAACAATCACTTGATGGCTCCATTGTTCATTAATTGTTCTAAGTTTAAGTTTGACATTTTTTTCTTTCAATGCATATACTATTTCAGTCCTCCTACCCCATGCGAGTGAAGCGCTGTCAAGAAATCTTTGCAGTAGCAGTGTGAGTTAAATAAACTTTAGCATTTTGGAATATATCTTTTGTAAATTTTCTTAAATATGATTGATATAAGTGCTGTAGAATTTGACACAAATTCAACATCAATAGTTACACTATTCGTTATTGATCAAATGGCATTGCTACTATTCTGTATTTTTATGGCATTGCTACTATTCTGTATTTTTATGGCATAGTACTATTCTGTATTTTTATGGCATTGCTACTATTCTGTATTTTTATGGCATTGCTACTATTCTGTATTTTTATGGCATTGCTACTATTCTGTATTTGGATGTAAACAAAAACTTACTGTTTGTGGATAAAAATCACACAAAAACCACAAAACTTCTACTTCTTCTGTAACAAAATAGAAAAAAGGCTAATGATTCCATGAAGCAACTTGGGGCACATTTTTCTCAGATTGTGATATAAGGAATTTATTTCACTTGTTTTTAAGGGGTCATAATAAAGGTATTTCCCTCAAAATCCACTCATACCACAAACTATTCAAAAATAACCAAATATTGGAATATTGCCCAATATTATTTGATTAGATATTCTTTCAAATAGTGAAATTTGCTATTAAACCCTATTTGATATTTGTTGTATATTTAAGTTTCCCTTTTAATATATTTTCAATGAGGTAAATTTTGGTGGCAAAATCTAACTAATTAGTATATACACAAATGAGCCAGCTACTAAACTTGATGGATTTGTTAATTCATTAGTTGTTCCTCTGATATATTATCTTCCATAATGTTTATCTCTCATGAAAATATAGAATATCATCTTTCATATTGAGTTTGTATTTTTCTACATTTTTATCAACAGAGCAAAGCAGCCTCATCTGATGAAGTTCATTCAGGTACATATATTTTAACTTGAAGTCTGTCTAAACTTTTAGTGATTATGAGGGCTGATAGTCAAGTGGTTAAGACCATAAGCTCATAATTCAGAGGTCTGTGGTTCAAACCTGTGTGTGGGACGGAACGTTTTTAACAAAATTTTAAATAACAGTATATAATTACTACTTTATTTTATCCTGAAATGTGACAATAATGTTCAAGCAGATTGATAGACAGAAACCCTGGTATACCTGATGGGGACATAACCAATAGATTATAGTCTACAAATTGTACATGTGAAGATCAATTAGTGGTTGGATATCAAAGGAACTCTTTTATAACTTTTTGTCATTTTATTCGGAATAGGAATGGAATTAATTTGCTCGGCTAAAACATTCATATTGAGAATAATGCTAAATAGTGAATCATTTCTTAAGTTTTCTCCTGTTTTAGAAGACAATGTCTTAACTTGTTTGACATTTATTACAAAAAAGAGAAGTTGTTGAATTCAATTGACAAAACTTATTAAAAAAGTGTGTTGATTTCACTGGCCGCTTTCATTTACAGGATTGCAAGAAGTTGACAGAACGTCTGCTAGAGCTTTGTGAAAAAGACTTTGGCAGCAATATGACAGTCAGTCTCAGTCAGACTTTTAAACCTATGATACGACTTTTGGAAGACAGGTACCCAGACTTTCTTAATCTTTTACACAACTTTTCCATTGGTCCTGTGTGTATGTTAAAAATCCCCTTTTAGTTGAAAATCAAACAAAGAGAAGCAGACAAAATGGACATCTGAGAAAAAAAAATTTTAAAGTCTTGCCTCAACTTTTACTTTAGCCGTTCAATACATAGAACTTACTAAAGTTAGGTTTGTTCACTGTGAATAACAATACTTTCAGACCAGTGGCCATAAAGCCTATACCGATCAGGGTGGAAATACTATACATACATTGAAAAGAAGACAATAAGGAAAATATGGCTGTAAGGGATGAGTAATTACTCGGCTGAACATCCACTCAGCCTAAAGTATGATTGTAGTGGCCATTTTATTTGAAGATGGCATCAATATCTTTTAAACAGCATGGTGTGTAGTAGTAGTAGTAGGCACCCGTCTTTCTCGAAAGACAATGGTTTAGTGACCTGCGAGTAATTCTTTTTCTTAACGTCTTTTACATGCCCTGTAGTGACTGTTCAGCCCAATCTTCACGTGGCAATCAGACCACATTAGATGCAGATGTATTTGGAAGCTGGCTTTTGAACCTGTTCTTTCATTCTTGTCTTCCTTTTCTGACGTTTGTCCTTGATTTGGAGCCTTTGTTTTGCCTATCCTTTCCTGATACATTCTTTGACTGTGTGTCTCCAGTTGACACGATCTTTGGCAATATTCTCTCAAGTTCAATGCCTGTCAGTTCCACATCATGTTTGCAGACATCTTTGTAACATAGCAAAGGTCGGCCCAAGGGGCGAGTTACTGTTACCAGTTGACCAAACAGGATGTCTTTTGGGATGCGACCATCCTGCTCTACATCAATTGAGCATCTGCTTATAACCTGTAACTGCTTAACCCCCTGTTATTTCACTCACATGATGTAAGACTGGAGTTAACTCTCCAGGGCCTGGGTTGTTAGGGGCAAACAGGTCAATCCCTGAACCAAATGGTTACACAGTGAAACCAAGTATGTCCCAAAAGATATGGAGAGCAAGTGTAACCTATGCAACAAGTTCCCCCTCTCTGCGTCATGGTGATCCAATGGAGATCAAGCCCTATGCATGGCTCAGGTGACGCAGCAGGAGTTGCCAGAAAGGTACTGAGTACAGTAATCAGACTGCTTAGGGGACTCCAACTCCCTTAATTTTCTGTTGGGGTTGTCTCTCTTAGCCTTTTCTTAGTTCCTAAAAAGGATCAGTCGCCCACAAGGCAACGGGTATAGTCACAGGTGGTACCGTCTACTAGCATACAGTAGCAAGTTAACCTGACCTGACCTATTCAGAGTAGGCATAGTATAAAGGGTGGGACAGATGAACACCACGACAGACAGAGTGCTTGCATTGATATAGCCAGGATGTGGAATAGGATGAACTCGCCAAAGGCAGAGATCATATACTGTGATAGGTTGAACACATAAGAAGGCGATTTAAAAGATAGAGTAGACGAATCACTCAAGATTGAGTGCAAGGAGGGTGAAGGATTGAAGAGATTTCTGTAAGGTTTACTCCTTAGCCTTTCCCCTTTCCAGGGGGTTACCCGCAAGGCAGCGAGAACAGGAGCAGTTAGTACCATAACTGTCATCCGTTATTAAGTGTTCTAGCCACTTGACCTGACATCATGGTGTGTAAGCAGTCACTAAAAATCAGTCAAACGAACTAAAGATACTGTCGTACAAACAAACAAACATACAAACAAACATACATTTCCTCTCTTGATCAAGGTGACAATTGATACCTGACTTTGTTTAGAGAGATTCAGATTGCAAAAAAAGAGGCAAGGGCTCTGCTTTGGAAAATACTAGTCTTAGACACAGTGAGTAAAATCAATGCAATAAGAAATAGTTTAGTTTAGGTTATGGTACCTTTAACATTATTTATTATCTCCTATGCAGCAAGTTCAGCAAAATCCTGCTCCCCCTGCAGTCTGCAGTGACAGTGATCCTGCCAGCCACAATGACCAAGGACGTGAAACACAATCCATTTCCTGACGATCAGATCTACATTCAAGGCTTTGATGATACAGTAAGAATTACTTCAGTTTAATTTTGCACATGTAAAAAGAATTGACTTAAATTTAAAAGTTTGTCATTTTTTTTATTTCTTATGATTCAATGTTTAAATAAAACATTTTGAATTTCTAAATCCTGGATTTTTCTCAATGTATTGTTAAAATTATGATTAATATAACAAGGCTTTTGAAAATTTTCCAGCATAAAGAATTGCCTTAGCATTTTTGAAGACTTCCTATCATCTTTTGATTTGTTTTAGCTTTATCTATAGTCTGTAAAATTATGTGAGCTCTTGTTGTAAGTTGAGTTGAAATGACTTTAGTTGGTTTTATTAATTAATCTTCCCCTCTCTTCCCTTCTTATGCCTCGGTATCTTTTTCAATTTAATGCTTTTTTAACAAATTTGTTTTACTTTTATTATGTCAGTATTATGATTTTTTAATATTTTACTAACAATTTGTCAAAGATAGCATGGTATCCTTCTCAATATTATATTGTTGACAAGCATCTGTCAGGAAATATTGATGTTTTTTTCAGATTGAGGTTCTCCCATCTCTCCAGAAGCCTAAAAAGATCACAATGATGGGCAGTGATGGGAAACGTTACGTCATGATGTGCAAGCCAAAGGTTTTTATACAAAGATTTTTTTTGCATTACTTTTTAGAGAATCAGAGATGACAGTTGACATTTTAACACAGATTCAGTTTTTATCTGTCATATAAATGTTGTTATTTATTTTCTCTGACGGTCTGACATACATCAGGCTCAGGTGACAGGGTTTTTAATATTTATAGTACATATCCAAGTGGTTAGTTTAGTGGATAGAATTTTGTTTTAAAAAGTGATTAATGTATACTCAAAAAGAAAACGATGATCAGATATTATAGATGGTATTTGTATAGCACATTTCCAAATCTATGTCTTCTTGATTTGCTTTAACAGACCATTTGGGACTGAGTACAAAACTACTACTATTAGTAGAGAATTGTTGAACATATCATTACACAAACCGGTAAAATAGAAACAAGCCTGTGCCTAAAGAAGTAAATAAGGGAGCTGCCTGTAAGATATATGAATATGGGTATCAACTATAACCATTTTGTGATGTGGATTTTTAATTTTATCAAATTCTGATTATTTTTAATGTGTCTACTAGCCATTTTCAGAGAGGAACCGTTTTGAGCAGGATACGACATGAGAAAAAATAAACAATTCAGTGTCAAATTCAAGATCGTTGATGTCAAGAGCCTTGCCCACAAGGGGGACACACAAGATATTAAACAAAATGTATTGAATGATTATCAATGTATTTTTTCTATAAAGATTTTTTTTTTAAAATGATTGATCGTTAAATTTGAAAACAACTGAAATTAAGTGATTAGTTCCTTATTTTCTGTGAGTCACTTACCAAATTGTTCTTCATGGAAAATTGCTAGTATACACAGTTATTATGAACCAAAATTTATAAAAAATTAAAATCCACATCACAAAATGGTCGTAGTTGATACCCATATATTTGGTATTGTGTGTTCTGTTCTGATTGTGTCTGTCTAAGGGGAGACAAAGGTATCAAAACACCCTGTATACTTTTGTTATGTCATTTTCATAGATAGTTACTTTTTTTAAGATTAAGTTTGTAGGCTTTTGATAGGAGAGCTCAGGGATAGAGAGAGATTAGAAGTAAACTTTTCTTTAATGTCAAATGTGTTGCCATCTTTACTGAAGGCATTATTTCACATGTTATGCTTGACAACACCCACAGTTCATATCCAAAACTGAAAGGAATCTATGGTAAAATGTATTTTTTTATGAAATAACATATTTCCATTGTTTTTTAATATCCTGCACTAGATGATCTCAGAGACAATTCCTGTTGACCGTAAATATAGTCACTGGTTTGTGCACTATACCAGGGCATGCATTTAACGTCAAAATCATACACCAAAGATAATTAGGAATAAAAGGTAATGGAAGAAGACCAACCAACAGTAAATAGAATATGAGACATGAAGAAGGAGATGGATTGGCAACACCCTTTAAAAGCTCTTGTAAGAATTCCCAGGGACAAATGAGACATGGAGAAGAGATCTGAATGAAAAGATGTTGTGTTTAGAACCAAATCTCAAAGAAAGCCTCTGACAGAAATTACTGAAAGCTTTGTTTCTGTGGTCTCTAACCTGTGGCTAGCCCAAGTGTGGTTGGAAGAGATGGAATGAGTGAAAACAAGGGCAGGACAAGAAAATCTGCTCAAGTATATTCATTGAATTGAGCTACAAATTCAAAATCCCATAGATTGATGGGTTAGTAATACAAACTACAGTTAAGTTTATTTAAAGATTTCTAATTTGTTTTCCTTACCTTATTATAACTAACTCTAAAACTCTAATGGTAAGATATGAAAAAGCCAATTCTTTTCAATATGTTACTCGCCAATTTATTTGTATGCTTTCAGGATGACTTGAGAAAAGATTGTCGTCTAATGGAGTTCAACGCCATTATCAACAAATTCTTGCGCAGGGATGCAGAGTCAAGAAAAAGACGGTTATTAATAAGAACTTATGTAAGTAATTGATCTTTAATAGTTCATGTGGTGAACAACAGCTCATCTTTTTTAGATCTCAATTGTAATGAAATTTCAAAAAAACAGCTTCTAATACAAGTCAGCTTAGAATAATTTTTAAAATTCTTGAATGCAGATTATCTTGAGTCGTGTTGATTTCATAAAAATCAAATAAATCCCTAGGACTTAGTCGATCGCTTCACATACTAAGTGCCAATGTACACACCCATGAGATAAACTTATGTTTGCCAAGTGTGTAAACCAAAGCTTGGGTTTTTGTTGTTTCTTTTCTGGCTGCAAGCTGCAGCATGACCAGGGGGATCTCTATTCCCTATCTCTACTATTCTCCTTTTGAGCTATAAGCAAACAAACACACAGAATCACAGTACAACAAATACTTACCTTAATACTTGATTCCTAAACCAATCTTTGTTGTTAATGAAACACAATCTGTCTTCTTTTCAGGCATGGGCAAGTGCTTAGGTTTTAGGAAAAACTTTGTTTGCCAACTCAGTAATAGTTTTGCAATAGTAACATTCCCTTGGCAGATTGTAAAAACAGAGAAAATGATTTATATTAAACACACTTATTTTTGTTTTATGTGTCTTTAGCTATATTGTAACACACTGGCAACAGTTTAATTTGTTCTTATAGCCTAAAAGATGTTTGTAGGGGAAGTCACTTTTAATGGTAGTAGAAAATTTAAAATGATTCACATTAAGTTAAGTAGAAGTATGTCTAAACTATTGTTGAGTTACTTCCCAAGAATTATGAAGTACCTAATATCAGGAATATGGTTTTTTTAAAACATTGTTGCACCAATAGAATAGAAGCAGACAAAAGGTGGAGTAAATAGAATACAATGAGTATTTCTACTGGCAGCACAGAGCTCTGGTATTTACAATATACAATTTAATATGCCAATCAGTCCTCTTATTGTGTCAATATAAAAATGCTTTGCTCAAAATTACATTTTTTGGAGAACTGATTTTGAAATGTTACCCTGATGATAGTATTTTGTTGTGTGTTCAGACTGTGACTCCTCTGAATGAAGAATGTGGCTTGATTGAATGGGTGAACAACACAACAGGTCTGAGGCACATTCTGGTCAAGCTGTACAAGGAGAAAGGAACTTACATGTCAGGAAAGGAACTCAAAGCTTTGATGCCGTCGCTTCATTCTTCTCTTGAGTAAGTTATCTTTTGGGGGGTTGGATGCCAGCAGGTTAGCCACTTATATTACACATTTACGTAGTGGCTGTAAAAAATAAAAGATTATCGAGACTGATTCATGACATCAAAATTAATCTTTGAATAACTTTATGTCTGGTTTAGAAGTTATTAATTTAGAAATAGAAAATGTGTTGAAAACTTTGCGCTAGTTATATGTTTTTGAATTTCTATTATGATAAATTTTTAAACAAAGTTAACAATTCAAAACATGTTTTTTTTTTTCTATCAACATTTGTTCTTTCTTTAATCAAAACATTTTATTTTCATATTCTTAGAATTTTGGCTATCACCAAACTTTTCATATTTTCCTTAGACTTAGTGAAGACTTAGTTATTATCAGGGCCTGCAATAAACATTTTTACAAAAGATGTATTCACCAAGTTCTTCTTGTACTGCTCAGTTAAATCTAGGAATATAATAATCTTGTACCTGTAAATGACTGGTGTCCACATGTATTCAAATTATGTTTATGAAAAACACTTTTTTTCAGTCACAAGATGACAATCTACAAAGATAGACTGCTTCCTCGTCATCCTCCGCTGTTGCCGGAATGGTTCATAAGAACTTTTCCTGATCCGACTTCTTGGTAAGAATATGTGCAATCCATATTTATTTGATAAGATCCTTCTTGCTGTTGTATTGTGTACATTTGATGTTTGTTTGTGTATTGTTTACCTTCTATTCACAGGTCAATAATCAGTCTGTCTACTTTGGCTTTTCTAACTCACATTTTCTCGTTTAGTTGTTTTAAAATTTATTGTAAATTTTAGCTCAATTTGAATGGTTTTTGGAGGTTTCTCTGGAATGCAGAATAATTAATTTACCTCCAGACTCCAAACTTTTAGATAAAATGGCAATAAAAGCCAGAAATACATCAATAAACAGTATTTCCTTTTTATTCCACAAGCTGAATGGAAGTCATAGACGGTTTACCAGACCAATAAACATGTTCGATATAGAAAATAAAGT
>JAUUEB010109714.1:0-15008 GCA_032362205.1 Clione limacina | reverse complement strand
CCATATCTCAAATACTTTTTAATCTATGACAAGATTAGTATAGGCAAAATCAGAAAAAACGGCCTCTGAAATCACGGTGGTCCTATCATCATCATCATCATCATCTTACGTAATGTAAGTTTGTATTATATACTCTTGGCAAGCTCTTCATGTTCTTTGGTTGGAGGGCATGGATCGCTTGCCAGCGATCGAATTTTAGCTTAGAGAATTCGTCGCGTCGGTGTTATCCAACTTTCTCTAAAAAAAATAAGCTTAACAGAAAAGGAAGAAGAAGAATGACAAAGTATTCAAAGACCAATTTCACCATTATTTCTAATGCATAAATACTAAAACATAACCCCTGTGCCAGAACTTAGGAGCTTCGCGCCATTATCACCATAGTTTGAAAAGTCTAGACACGCTCCTGCATTCTTCCAACAGAATAATCAAAACCCAAAGTAGGATTCGTATAACAACTTCCATGCTGAACAGACTAATTTCATATTCGAATATCGCGCGTACCTCTGGGAAATTCTCGGAGTGCGCTTCCAAAACGGAAGTAATCAGAACACTCAGTAATATGAGGATTTAAGGGTTCTTGAACTATAAACATAGCAAAATAATCAATCAATACTTAAAAATCGTAGAATGTACCAAAATCATACCAAAGGCATTCAAAGTAACACTTTGATATGTAAGTAATCACGTGTTAAAAGCTCAACAAGAAAGCAAGCATATATACAATTCAGTGTTTATTGTTATAGATACGTCAGATTCTTCATTGTCCGAACGCAATGCTTGGCATGCGATATATCACTCATAATTCTTCAGCTTTAGCTTATTTTAGCAAGCATTTTAAATTTGCATTATTTTTTCTTGCTTTCAAAATATAAATGACATATGAATAATTGCGATGTTAGAAAACGTTATTGTCATTTTTTATAAACTGCTGAGTTCGCTCAAATTCATTAAGTGCGGTTAGATTATTATATTTATAAGAATTATAAGTACGTTTTGCACTAGACTTTATTGAATCTTTCTCAAAAAATTAACGTTGATTCAATAATTGAAAATTCTGTATTAAAGAGTTTAAGCATATACATATAGCTATGTAGAGGTAGTAAAAGACTAATTATGGTAAATCTAAAATTAAATTCAAAATCTGTTTGTGTGTTTATTTGTTTGTGGCTGGCTTGTATATTCTCAGTAACCGGGCAATGACTCTAAACTTCAATTGCACACAAATGCAACAAACTATATGATTTAAGATATTTCTTGACACGGGAAACACGGGCGCAACAAAGTCGCTAGAAGACAATGTACATATCAGCTGATAAAAAGAGTAATTAATAAAGGTTGTTTTATAACTATGATTTCTAAAAGCGGATGGGGGCATAATTACGCATAGTGGAGAGGGAAGGGTCTATAGAGTGGTTAAAAAGACAGCCACGTTTGTGTTTTCTTTCTTTTTGTATCCTTCTCGGACAAGACCGGTTACTTTGCCACTAGTCGTTAATATTTTCCATTATTTACTCATTTGTATTTCAACATGTTACAATCTTACAAAACGTCGAAGGTGTAGGTTATTTTGAATACTAGTATGAAAGAGTAAAGAGATTTAAAAAATTCGAATTAACTGATAACCTTTAAACCCAACAACATGAGCGCGATCACTGAACACACATTCAAACTTAAATAAACAATAAATTAGTTTTCTTCTTGCAAAATACATTTTTTTTTGCTTTTAATTAGTTTGTTTGGCAGATATCTTGTCAGGATAGCTTCAAGGAAGAAATTACACAATTCCAAAGTGTTTGCTACGCTAACAACGTCGAATTTGTTAACATGAAATAATATAAGTGTAAGAACTTTTCTAACAACTCATCTGCCATAAGGCGACTCACGAGTTGGCCAATCGTGTTGCTTATCGATGACAGACCTAGTCACATAGCGTTAACAGCGGGTGCAAGGGCAGTGCCATCGCCTGACGCATCGCTATCACTCGTCCCTATACAAGGCGTCATCGTCACCCTACCTCCGTTCGAGTCAATTTTTAGTTAGGGTGGATAAACCTACGCAAAACGCAAGCTGTCGGGTGTCTACCCTCGCAAATTTGGAACTTAATCTTGTGTGGCAACGAAAGATGAGCGGGGTATAGCATACACTGACAAGGAAATATTTAAAATGCACGAGAGCTATTTGATTCTTGTATAAATAGACTTTCCTTCAGAAGTAGTCTTCAAACAGCCCCATAGATTGTGAGTGTAACATCATCCTTTGTTGTTTGGCCCATAAGACACAGACATTATTTGAACTGAAAAAGAAGATTTGACGCTTGCCTGCAACATTGAAACATTTTCAGCACTTGAATTTTGAAACTGAAATTTCACAAATATAGGAAGGACTTTACAGGAAAGCTATCACCAATCAGGCTCATCAGAAAAATAAAAAATGCGTTGTTCAAGTTGTTTGTGTGTCCCGGCAGTCTTAGCTAAAATCTCACTCGTTGTCTTAATAATTGCCGTGGACGTTATATCATCAGAAACTAGTGACAATGATCTAACAACATCTTTTGACAGTCAATCGTCTAGCAGACACAAAAGGGCTCCTGGTTGGGGAAAGAGGAGCGGTTCTAGTGAAGATCTTTTTGATGACTCTGAAAACGATCAAGCCTTTATGGACAGAGTAAATGCCTTAAAAAGAGCACCAGGCTGGGGAAAAAGATTCAGTGGATTTTCATACGGCATCGATGGCGGTAAAGTAAGTCAGGATATTGATCAAGATGAAGAAAGTACTGAGAAGAGGGCACCTGGATGGGGCAAGAGAGCACCGGGTTGGGGCAAGAGGGCACCTGGTTGGGGCAAACGGGCACCAGGATGGGGCAAACGGGCACCAGGATGGGGCAAACGGGCACCTGGATGGGGCAAGAGATCAGGAGGAAACTACTGTGAAACACTCAAGAAAGCGGTCGACGCCTACATTTTCAGCGCTGTGGAGGTGAGTCTAGCTTTTTGATGTCCGTTATATTATCTAAGCGTTGGAAAAATTCGCACTAAGCGAAATACGTTTATAAAATGTAAAAAAAAATAACAAAAAACCCAAACACCAGGGTAAAAAAGAAAATGTAAAGATTGTTTGTCTTAAGCTTCGTTTTGTTCAATCCCCACTGCGATGTCCAACAAATTAAAATGTTTTAATGATAGTGAATATAATGGGTCATATCAATCAAATATTTCAAAAAAATAATGTACACTTTAACTAATTTAAATATGATAACTTATTGTGATGATTTTGCCACAAGAATAATGTTCTGTGTACTGATACGCTTCTCAATAACAGGAACATTGACGTTTGTAATAATATGTAGGATGCCCCCTACTATCGACACAGACTAATAAAACTGTTTAATCGCACGTTAGATGATTCTGAATCATCAGTTACATTATTACTGTATCAATTAGCTAGTTTAGCTACGATCTGTTTCGTCAATTTTTTTTTATTAACCAATCTCTTTACAAGGACTATCCGTCATGATAACTATAATAATTTAATTTAAATACACCGCAACGCTAAAAAGTAAATCAATAAATGGTACCATGGTTAACCTGGTAATAACAATCATACATCAAAATGGATATAATTGGTAAACAGCAAATTTAATATTATATTTAAAAATAAAGATACTGCAATAACACATGTTTATATATAATTTGCGATATTATTTGATAGCACATTAGATACAGATTTTAGAAATATTGGTCCTCATTAATTATCAGATAGTAAATTATTGTTAGTATAAAATGAACACAAAACAGTGCTATCAATTAAATGATGCTAATAATCAGGACAATACATAATTTAAACAAGAATTAAATGAAGTCAAGTACAAATGCACCATAAATAAGAGCTAAGCAAGCAAAGTCTGAATCAAGCAATAAAAGCATCTATGCCTGTAGAAAAAACTTTCATTTCCTCATAGTTCAGTGACAATATCTTAAATCGATCGCGTTTCGTTACTGTATCAGTAGCGTAGTGGTAATTGCAAGCGTTTACTTTGTGGGAGGTCCGGGTTCAAATACCATCGGAGACTCTCTTGGATTTTCCTGCCGCCCTCCTGTCAACCCAGCAGTATGATTGGATACCCGACTATAGGCCGTAAATGTCTTTGTAAGAACAAGCGTATGAATCGCATAACAGGTTGACCCTTATTGTCTTCGTTGGGCCTGTCTGGGTAATAATATCATGTAAATCGCATGTAAGGACTTGTGATGTGCAATACAGGAGTCATGTATTATGAATATTGTTATTGGCATCTGAACGATGGTAGCGTCTAACATCATTCTATTTGAATGTATTTAAATTTACACTGTTTTATAATTCGAAAATAACATCTTTGAAATCTTTTTAAAACAAAAGAAAATATAATCTGAGAGTTTAAGTCAATGAAGTAAACTCATCAGATACAGTTGTGCAAAAACAAAGTTAGCGGTAATCAAAGTCAAAAGGAATGGACACTCCACAAGACATACAGTTAAGGTTTTTTTTTATATAACAAATCAAACGGATTTTTTAAAAATGAATTATTTATATAAAGTAGCATAACGTTCGTGTACAAATGTCTTATCTTAATTTGACAACTTCAATATGTTCCCGGTCGACATACTAACATTACTCATCTTTAGAACTTCAGCTACATACAATGTATATTTACAACATTGTCTAGATTTTAAAAGGTTGCTTGGTTTTCCAGCATCAATATTTTCCTATTTCTTTCAAACTGCATCCCTTCTTATTCTTAAAACTTCTCTATTTGTTTGGTAACAAAATACTGAAAAATCGTTTAGCTTGTGAGACAGCAATAATTTTTGGTGATATTTGGTAAAACAGTTGAAAACAAACAGTTATTTAAAGTACAAGTCCTCAATTAACCAATTCGTGCATTATGTTAGATGTTACGTCATAGCAACAAATCCAACTAGAAATCAGATAGAGTACAAACTCGACACTTTGTAAAAAAAAGAATATCAACACGAATTGGCAGATTATCCGTAAAAAGAACACCATGTAGAACAATCATAGATAAGAAAAAGAATGGATAATAAAACGGAACATATTTGATATGTCTTGTACATAAACCAATTAACACAAAAACGCAGGGACCGAAAACGCAACCACGACAGCTCAATTTTAAAATCTTAAAAAACGCGATAGGTGTGCACGCTTTGAAAATGCCCGTTCGGTTACAAACGTGCTTTACGTAGCTATACGGAAGTCAAGGAAGTTCATAGTGACTTGACAGAAAGTTACATTGGGACATATAGTAACATACTCTTAATTCCCTTTCTATTTTCAATTTTAACAGATATTGCTGGAATTAAATAGTGATCTTCATTGTGTTGATTTACAACATCGTACAAGATTTTACTGCAATGAGTAGTATATTTTTTTGCGTTATCGTATTCGCAGACAGACACACCGACCAATCACATACTCTACACCAATACTTGGTTTTAATAACCATTCGCTGTACATGTGAATGTATAAACTATTCAATCTATTTATTATAATTGTGTAATTATTATAACGTCAATATCTACACTCAGTGATTATATATTATAGCTGCCAGGATACGCAAATGATTTTTGGCTCAAATTCAAAAGAGCAACCCACAATAATTCAAGAACATGATCTTAACAAAACAAAAAACATTCTCTTAAAAAAGTATATGTGATTAATGACAGAAGGCTCATTACAAAATCAATTTTTTAAAGACAACAGATTTATCGCATATAATTCTGACATTGGACCAAGGCGTCTCAGGAAAAACACTTCATCTCCCTGGCGCTAGTTTGGAACGCTGTTTAAAGTATCAATTATATATAAAATTTAGTAGACCCTGGAATTGAACACGCGACGTTCTGATACTGAGGCGGACATGTTGACCACTTGGCTAAAAATGAATTCTATATAACACAAGTTAGAAACGAATGTGAAAATTTGAAATACAATGCCCATTTAATCTAAATTTGGAATGAACTGATTAGTGATGTAATTTACATCAGAAGAATTTAAAGAAAATTAATCGTAAAGTATCTTCGTTCATATCTTTTTTTGTTAAGTTTACTTTTCATGAGAATAAAAAAAAGTAATCTAAATTTAAATCTAATTACTTTTAAAATAACCAGAAATGCTTTGTTAGTAATACTGATATCCGTCTGGGTAATAATTCATACAAGTAGAGCTAAATTGTTAATTATATGAGAGCGCCTGAATGATATATTATGAATGGATATGTCACCGCATGTAAATCTTAAGTTTTCTGTTTGTAATGTATATTATGAATTTACCTTTACAAAACGTCTTAAATAACAAATAATGTATTAGTGAAAGTTGTTATTCCGTAAAACGGACAAATTAAATAGAAACCAAATACCACGTATCACCGACACACCTTTGTTACATCTACCTTAAATGAGGTTTTATTTGGCAATGCTCAAAGCTGGTTGTCTTTTCTATAATCAATAGAGAACAAATGTATTTCTTGATTTATACTGAAACACTTAATGGCCCGGCGTTGCTCAGAATAAGACATTAACCGATCATTTTTCTATGCTCCCAAAAATATAACCAAACACACGAAAACACACACGCACGCACGCACACACGCACACACGCACACACGCACACGCACACGCACACGCACACACACTAACATACACACACACGCACACGCTGAAGTATATTTTCGTATTTGCGTTGTTTTTCTTTGTTATCTTTCAGATAATGATGTATTTTGGCCTCTGTCCTATGATACTAAGGAGATATCGATGGATCTAACGACTATAAAAATACTTCTCTGCAGACATATCAATGGGAATTCTTTCACATGAAGGTATTAAGAACGTGGAAGCTATGTGACGCTACAGGGGATATATGTAGGATGATAACATAGCTTCGAAACATTAAACCTTCTTACAAAAAATGAACTGCTTATGTTGTTGTCTTATTATCCTCCATGATGTATTACATTGAAAACTCGTGTTTGGTTGCTTTTGCATTAATGACATGAAGTGATCCAGATTAATCTGTGCGGATAGACTTATGTTGTTACTCGTACTCCATGTGTTTTGATCGAAAAGAAAAGTCATTGTGTTCTTCTTTTTAGTGTACCTATGTGCTGACAAAGATGTCTGGGTGGGTTCGATTTCAGATCATTATGAGTCTAATCTGTGTTACATCACAATGTCGATCATTATTGTTGTTACTTTGTCTAGCTTTCTGTAAGAGTTTTTAAACTAGTGGCAACACATTTTCTTGGGTATTGTTCTTATGATAGTATATTTTCTTTAAAACAGTTTTTTCCTGTCTTTAAAACAACAAAGTTTCTTACCTTCTTTTGGCTCTCGAGTGTTATCGAGGCGTAGTATACTTAGTGTTTTAAAAACGGCCTTCATATAAACTATGATAAATCCTTTAATTATGAATGATATAAAGAACCCTTGTGACACAATAATGTCAAGTGCATTGGAAACAAATTTATAGTTCATACAACATGTAAACAATATTCTTTGAACAGGTTGCCAGTTCAATAAAAGAGTCATATTATGTACAAACAAAATATGGCTTGTAAACAAAAATGCACACAGCTAAAATGAAACACAGTGTTTTGACATTTAATAAAGTTGAAACATTGATTAAAATAAAGATGCACATGTATTGAACGAGAAATTAGTTGTGTGAATCTATCCAAATATACAATTATAAACTCACACAAAAGGAAGGAAAACATGTTAAAAGCAGACTCTGGGACTTATCGTTATTTTCGTAAGATATTAAAGATTGACATGTATTCATAATCGTGTAGCCAATAAGAAGAAAAAGACATACATATCTTAGATCAGAGTAAATAAGAAAGTCTTGAATATTAAATGTAGATAAGGAATAAGAACGTCGAACAGATATGAATGAGTCGACTTTAAAAAAAACTTACTACACCCGTATTTTTTTCTAAATAACATACATATTTGTTGTTTATGCTGTTTTGTTTGAATGTTTCCGAAGTTTTTACTGCTACTACTAAAAATGTATATACGTTTTTGAAGATGTTCATGAAATCATGTTAAATAAGTTATTTAAGTCATCAATAACATTACAATATTGTCATTAGGTTGATTACAAATTGTCTATATAGAAGTCGGCTCGAACGTGACATCTTATATACTTGGAAATGAGAACAAAATGCACTTCGTAACATCTTTGAAGGCATAGAATCTTAATCAGGCGTTTGGCACCTAAACATGATAGATGACATTGTAATATTAAAACTAGATAATGCTAATAAAAGCGCAAATTCATCAATCCATCTATTAATAATAACATGAGATTCTAACTCCTCCAATAAACGCTATGATCGATCCAACAAAACAATGCTTCTATTTTCATAATACGATTTGTCCTTTTCTCCTGGTTTCTCCTGTTTCCTATTATTTGACAATCTACACTCATCTGAATAGATTCACCTATTATCCTATATCGGAAGATGCAAATGAAAACATGTATAGGTCAAAGCTCTCACTGTTTTGGGAATAAGAATAGTTCTATTGATGAAAATATTATGATTGTCATACTCAAATGTTATACAAGTTGAATGAATTGAGACAGTCACTTACAAAAGTCAAACTAAAAGCTTTCTCATTAATGCAATTGTTATTTAGAATCATCAAGTACCACATCGTGGCATTGGTCTTGTATATTGATTTTGGTAACTACTACGTTGCGCTTTCTCTTAGATTCTGCAATCTATAAGCAATCCTGACTCAAGTATTTTGCATTTCATTTCAGCACTTTTAACTTCAGATTATGTAATCATTGCTCATTAAGAAAAAAAGAACTTAAAAGCTTTTTAATTTATAAAATAAGCCCTGTAAACACACTTTTCAGCACGGTATTCATCTTACAACTCTTATCAACGTAAGCAGAGTGTATATATTACTGTCCATGCTAGAACGCTCAGAGCTGTTTGCAAAAGAAAGCCTTTAAGAGTATTTTACGTTGATTAAATACACGAATCATCATGTAAAATGCGTCATTTGGCGAGCGTTCGTTTTTTACAATTGTTTTCAAATAAATCTCCAAATGTGTGGACACCACTTCAACTGCTAATGGATCCACATTTGTAATTGCTGTGCTGCGTTTCTTAAATAAAATACTCTCTTAATAGCTTGTCCCATGTGAATATTTAAATATAGAACATGCACCCTTTATCATAAAGACGTTCACAAGCATAAGCAAAATTTTCTCTATAGATTATTCTTTGGATCCATGAAAAATGTATTGTATTTTACAGTGCAGTTTTATGTCTATATTTATTAGTTTTTATCAAATAATTTGTCAATTTCAAATTATCTTGTCCAATAGAAACGTTTCATGCCAATATTATATAAGTTTATATATGCACACTTATTTAAGTACTCGCTGATGGACTTTACAATGTCTCATTAAACGGCTGAAAATCACAATAACGAGAGGAAAAACAGCAACATTGTTTTAAATTTGCAACCAAAGCAATACATTCAATGTACTATAAGAATGACATAAGTGCGTCACAAATACCTTTGAATTATTTTAATTGTTCTACGGATGGTAGCCTTTATAGAGAAAAAGATTTGATGCAAATATGTTATCAAAAGACAATATCAGCAATATTAAGATAAAACTACATACACATCTTATCTTATAGAAAACGACCAATTTATCTTTATTTTAAGTATTATTAAACTTATGGGATACTTAATGAGGAAGTTGAGGCCGTCGTAAAAGCAATTTCCAATGATTATTATATGTTAACAGAAATGTGTAGACACCGTAAAAGTTATGTTATTCTCTATCAGCCTTTAACCTTTCCATCAATTAAAACAATTTGTTTTGATCATTATTTTGATCATTTTCATATTGCACCTAAAAGATAATTGCAAGAAAACAAAATCATTACAGTACAAGATATCACAGTAATTATTCTTTAATCAGTTATTCCCTTCTATGAAAAATCTAAATATTACAATCAGATTATGGATTATAGCATCAGCTAGGGAATGATGTGTCTACTCAATTAATCGTGCATCATCAGTTTGTCCATGACGGCAAGAGCAATAATTGTTAAACGGGATTTAATCCACAGCTGATGTAGTGACCCGTATAGACCCAATAGAAGAACCACTCATTACAAATTGCAACACTGCCATTATATAAACAAAAAATAGCTTATATGACAAAACCTTTTTTGCGAATAATAAATCAAAATTTAAGAAATTAAATCATGCTATTTTATTAATGTTTAGTTTGACCTCGGAACGAAATAGCTTTGCGTTGATTACTTTAATATGTAAATATACCGAAATAACTGGTTCAGCACTTTAGATAGAAAGTGTCAGAACTATTTGATGATTCTAGGTGACAACTAGATAGTAAAGTGCCACAGCACACTCAACAAAATACTGATTCGTAATTGTGTGGACGCTACATTATAACACAAGCAAGACTAACTAGCTTTCTCATGGCCATATAATTAATTATATAAAATTATGTTCACTTTCCATTGTTGCCACCTGTTATTCACGAGAAAAAACACACATACACATTCATAACATAATGGGTTATTACCTAGGGGAAAGCACTTTAAAGATCAGTGCCACAAGTGATTGTATCCATTATTTCGTAACAATTTATAGTTCAGATACTTTAATATACTGAATAGCAATAAGCATCAAATATATTGAAGGAATTGTCTACCTCTCGCATTATAGTTTAAATGAATGCGCAGCTTTACGGTTTATTTTATTAACAGCTCTGTAAGGCAGACTATTCTGTCAATGTAAGTCAGAACAGACAAGCACATCTATAACTATGCAACATCAAAAAATGCCACAACATGATACTCCAAGATTATGCAAATTGTCGGTAGGAAATCAGACGATTTTAGAAGAATTATGACTTCTAAAGCATCGCAATTTCGACTGATAGCTTTATTTGCGATATTTAGTAGTTTAAGAAAAACTTCATACGTGAATCTATCTAGAACCTTATTATTCCTTTTGTAAATAGTAACATTAGCGAATTCATTTTTAAGAAAAAGATTGGTTGCCTGATAAATGATCATCAAGCATACACATGGGCTTTCAAAAAAAAGTTAGTGGGTACAGTTTTGATAAACCTAATGAAAACTCTAAGTATCTGGGATCTCAGAAGACGGCCAACTTACCAAGCAAATAGAATAGCCACATTTTATGTAAAAACGCATATCACAATATATACCAGCGGTAATAGAGTTTCATCTTTGCTAACATTCTCTGCCATTTCTGCCCTTTGGTGGGTCTCAGTTCCGTCTAAAGTAATTGAACGAGGGTTCACTTCAAAGGATTGTGTTTCTAGTCGTTGTCATTTGTTCATATTACATTTGACTGGGACATGCCAAGAGGGATACCCAACCAAACCTTTAAAAAAACACCTTGATTTCTTTTCCAAAAGATTTAGTGTTTTGTAAATACATGCAAGTTCATCTAAAAGTAAGCATTCTTCATTCTATTTTAAATGTTGTCATTTAGCACTCCAAAAACCTCTTATCGTGTTTTTCTTTATTGAAATGCAATCATTGAAATATGTCTACCACTTTTCTTGCTTATTCGGCAACATTTTTACTCTATCATACTTAGTATACTAGCAACAACGATACAACTATTATCTAAAACTAACTTTTAACATTCTTAATTACGGTTTTCATTTCATTGTTATCCGTTTTTACACCTATCTTACTAACCAACTCATTTTCACGTACAAGCTTCGTTTTGACTAGTCGGAACATATATTATTGCTGTTTTTTTTAAATTTGTATGCATAAAATGCAATGCCATTCAATCTATAATAATATACGCTGAATTGTATGCATAGATGTTTGTATGTCTGTAGGTTTTTATGTTTCAGGATTTCCTCAGTATCTGGATGGATTTTGCTGTACTTACAACATATAATAACTTCATGTACCAAAAGTGAACGTTGAATAATACAATTTATCAAAATTGCAAATGTTTTGGATGTCTTGGATTTATTACGTTTTCCTTATATATCTTCAATACAAAAAAATGACTTTTTACCTTTTTAAATCATCTCGATGTTTCATTTTCACGGCGTGTCTTTTGACCCTGTTTATTTCTTTCCTTTTTCGGTATGCTCTGTTGACCATGTGCCGTTTTTTCACCTTCTCTTATTTATTTGTTTAATTTATTGTTCTTTTGATTCTTTATGATTGCTACGTCAACACTTTTGACAGACAAACAGACAGACAGACAGGCAGACAGACAGGCAGACAGACAGACAGACAGACAGACAGACAGATAGACAGACAGATAGACAGACAGACAGACAGACAGACAGACAGACAGATATACAGACAGACAGACAGACATACAGACAGACAGACAGACAGACAGACAGACAGACAGACAGACAGACAAGGTTTTCAATGCATAAAAGTGATTAAAAATGAGACCGACCTGCAAAATTTAGGGACTTCGCGCAGTTGTTAATGGCTCTTCGCGCCAACAGCCCCACAGGTTACTTTTCAGTAAAGAAAATGATGATTTTTTAAACCCCTTGACTATTGAGTTCAATCATTATTTGATGTGACTGAATCCATTGAATGTTTGTCCAAAAGTGATTCCTCTCAATATGTTCTTCTGCTCTTATAGTTTAACAATAACAAGAAAAGATTGAGTGCAATTTGCGACGTGTTTTTTTTTCTACAATTAATATCAATACCAATTTAAGGAAAACAAATAAGCAAATGCAAATATGATTGTAAAGCGGTGATACTGTATAAACAGTATAGGGAAGGGTCTAAAACGGTTCCCCAATATATCTATTCATTTGTCATCCTATCAATACAAAACATTCTATTCCACTTGGACATTTAACAAATATAACTTTATCTCCTTGCAAGGAAAATTCGTAAGTTAACATTGATATTGAACAAAATCTTCTTTCATAGTCTGTTATTCAAACAGTAATATATTATGTGACAAAATACAAAATACTGACTGTGAGTAATGTTTTTATAATAATTATACACAAACACATTACATATAAATTTGTACTATATGGTTAACTTAACAAGTAACCTGAAATATAACGATGATGAAAACAAGTTATGATTTTAACTCCGTGGTCAATTATATTTTAAAGGAGTATTGGATGAGTTAGGAAGAAAATAATATGTAAATAAAATACCAGGTGAAAGTGTAATTAGACAGGAATGGCGTATACTTCATAATGTGCAGGTGCGGATTAGCCACGGTAAACAATGGTCTGATAATTATTTGAATTCAAATCACGAATTAAGAGTAAAGTGGCATCTACTTTCATAAAAAGTATAATCCTATTGAGCCACCAAGAGAAACCACGATTGGGCCCATTTCCAAGGAAGAAGATATATTTAAATAAGGGAATAGCAATAGACGAAAGCCAAGTGTAAATTATCCAATTTGTTAAAAATACCAATCATGATAACAAAAAACGGACGTCATAAAGAACTAAAAAGCAACGAAGATAAATTCACCTATGGCTCCAAAATGTCAACATGTAAAGCAGTGATAGTCACTTGAATAAGAAAGAAGGGTTGCATGGTCTCTATGAAGATTAAATATCATCGTGGGCTGTAAAGACTTCAAATCTTAAAAGGTATATAAGATTGAAAAACTGGGAACATTGTAAATGATAGTGGAAAATCTCCTCTAAGAATCTCGAACGAAAAGTAAGAGCTTATAAACAAAATTGTTGAAATGGAAAGCGCTATCAACCAAGTACTACAATATAGTCACACCCACATATAGGTGAACCCAGTGAAGGGCAACATCCTTAGAAATCATTAACTCATACACAAAGTGGTGTTAGATACTGTGCAAAATGAACATAAACAGTAACTGCAAAACAACATATAAGTACTATAACTATGTATGTCCCTATGGATATTTACTTTCATCACCGAAATACAGAGAAATTCTCATTTCCATTGTTTGTTTATTATCAGTTTTTTTAGCTATACTTCACTGCTATTATCACTTTTTTAATAGGGTTCATGAGACGATGGATTCATCGACTGTGTTTTTTTCTGTCATAATCACTCTTTTTTGTTCTCCGTGTTCATACCCCCTGATGCCTTAGCACTTTACTGTTTCTATCACCCCCCTTTGCATGATGTATTACGTAAGGCCTAATCGGGTCTACGACTCATCTTCAGACTATATAGCTAAAGCTTCCGGCTCTACAGTCTGAAGATGAGTCGTGGACCCGATCAGGCCCTACAAATAAGTTAATGAAATATTCAACAAGATGTCTAAATTTGAACACATATATGGTGTTCTAACACAGACAAAAATTCGATTGAGAAAAAATGAATCATTTGTGATTTCATTAGGCTCCAATTTTTTTTACTATTCCGATATACAGTAACTATTCGAACACTTAATACAAAAATTAGGAAAAAGCTAACCTCAAAGATGAAGCATTATAATGAAATCAAATAAAGTGATATTTTCCTTTCATAGAAGCATGACAATGTCAAGGTATACATTTTAAATGATAAACTTTGACCTCGTTATCCCAGACAAAACTTGGTGAATCTAGCTAATGAAACTAGCTTACAAAAGGTGATTTGTAATACACCTTGCGTGATAGACATCATTATCGAAAAATGTATTTCTCATTTTCTTAACTGTCAGACTTACTGCGTGTCACTGGCATTTTGTTCGTATTTTGTTCAATTCCCCAAAGTTCTTGTTAAGTAGACTAGACAGCATAATGACATTCTTATTGTAGGACGAGCCAGACATTTTGTTACGTTGCAAACAAGAAACATGAATATTGAATTAGCTAGCCGTCTTCTTTGATTGGTTTGTTAACTTTAGTTCAAACGAAATCTATTAAGCATAGGATGTTATGTAAAAGTCGAAAATATGGATGATCGTTCCTGAGTTTTTAGT
>JAUUEB010109603.1:1215-15010 GCA_032362205.1 Clione limacina | reverse complement strand
CATCCAGCGGATCATGGTCATTTCATTTCTGTGAAGTCTCTGTCCGTCCTCGAGCTTGGCTGGCCAGGTCTCACAGCTGTAGAGCATAACAGTCTGTACACATGCCTTGTACAGTTCTCCCTTCACTTCAGTTGGGAGGGCCTTTGATGTCAGTAATGGCAGGAGACCTCTGAATTTACCCCAAGCACATTTCACTCTTGTGATAGAACTGGACTGAGCGCCGCCACCAGCATCCAGCATGTCTCCAGATAACAGAACTTGTCGACAACTTCGAGGCTGTTTCCATTGAGGTCGAGCTTTTTGGGATCTCCTAGGTGTTCGGGGTCTAGCCACTGCATCTGTTGCAGATGAAATTTCTGGCTGCCGAGAGCCTGCCACATATTCCACACTTCATTTTTCCACTGAATGTGAATAAGTGCATTGTATGCCTATGTTTTTTTCTTGTTTATGAATACATTTTTACCTAATGATAATTTATAGAATTTTTGATGAATTTTTAAAATCTACATGATATACCTATTCAAATATTGGAAAATGTGAATGCTTAAGGCTCATTTAGATTTTGATAAGTTTTTGATAATGTTGCAGTAGATAGGGTGGTGATGGGCATGACTGCCATCAACCCCTGTGACTGCCCAGCTTGGCGTGGGAGATTGAGACAAGTCAAGCGGGCCCTACCCTCTGTACTAGAAGATTAATCCCGGCCCATATAAATAAATAAATATGGATATGATGAGTGTGAATAAGTGCATTGTATGCCCATGTTTTTTTCTTGTTTATGAATAATGAGTTATGTTTTAGAATCAGTTTAGATTAATGTAGCTTTGGATAAATTATTCTGCTATAAATCCTGACATTATGCCAATAATTATAAATGCATTCTCTTGTATTTACTCAACAGTGAAGCACCATATCCAGAACTTGGGGAAATTTTAGCAAAATATCAGGTGTGTGCTTTGTGTTGTGAATCATGATACAGTAACCAACAGTTTAACTGTTATCAATGGTCCAATCTTTTGATTTTAGTTCAGGCATTGTATCAGATTAAAATTAGTATGTCCATTTTAGCTATAAAAAAAAAATCAACATAAATTTCTCAACTGAAACCCTGATATATATTGATTAAAGATTTGCTTTCCTTGAAAAATAGAAAAACTGTAGAGCGAAAAATACATAATATTTGAATGTGTGCAGAGGTCACCTCTGCACACAATCAAATATTATGTATTTTTTGCTCAACAGTTTTTCTGTTTTTCTACAACTGCTTAACATGATAACAAGTTGTTTTATAAGACCATATTTTGACAAAAAAGTGGAAGGTTAAGTGATTTTCAATGTGATGTTGGGAATCTTGACCTCTTCTCACAAAATATCATAAAAGAGATCTTAACTGGGAGACATCTTTACCTACTAGAAAATACAGTAGATTCTGCTTATTATCAGGTCACTTTACATCGCAATCCTATTATTGCCATAGTTTACAGGCCCATACTTTTACTATACAATAAGTACTGGTTTATATCATAATAACCTGCTTAATATCAGAGACATATAAATCAACATGTTCATGGCAACTGTTTATTTTCATATCCAAATCACTTTTTAACAGACTTAAAGATGCATCCACACACTATTCTTGCTAATTACATTTAAGGGCTATATAACATACAATATGGGAAAATGTACCGTAACATACTGTTGAGATAAGTTTCTGTATAACCAGTATGTACATGAAATAGACAAATACTGGATTTTTGGTTAATATCAAAGTTGACACATATCCCAAGGGTGTGATGATAATCAGAGTCTTTATATATTAAAGTATAACTAGGGAATCCATTGTTCAAATTTTTTTCATACCAGACATTTTCTATCTTGTACTATATTTGATGTGTTTCAAAAGTTCTAAAAAAGATTATATGTTTCAAAACAGAATCCTAAAGAGGCTGATGCTATGACAAAGATTCAAACAGATTTAGATGAGACAAAAATCATTTTGGTGAGTTGATTTGTTTTGTTTTTTCATATTATAAAACTATATATTGCATAGAAAACAGTTGAATGTTAATTGATGAAGATTTAATCCATTTACCTTTGAGGGTGAATTGAAGCTTTACAGGAGCTTTTGATAATCATCCAATGATCTTAACTAGCTGCTTGGAATGTCACGGTTGAATATTGGTTGTATAAAACCACTGTTCTGATATAATTGACAAACTTAAATTTGATCTCTTCTAGCACTTCAATACTTAGGTTTAATTGTTTCATTTTTTTTCAATATCTTCATGCTAAGTCTGTCCCAAATTATTTTAAATTTTGTTCTTTCCTTTATATTCTGTGAAAGATGTTACTGTCCTTGTTCCTTGTTTACGATAAACATTGATTATTGTAACAACAGTTTTGTCTTGTAGATAGTCTAAAACTTATAATAAACAAAGAAATCTAAATAGCACTTTTCAACTTTCTGATTCTCATCTTTCTTGTATGGCCGATTGTGTAAAGCTTTTGTTGAGGATTCACTTATCTATCCTAAAATGCCTGTGCTGGTTAATAAAACAAAAACATGCTTTATTTCATTTTAACAAATTTTAACTTACACAGTTCATCTTAAACAAGGCTGATCACTAAAACCAGTGATTCCATTCTTCCGTGGAAATGCGGAAAACTGCAGTTTCCCGAAAAATCCTCAGAAAAACCCCGAGACAGTTTGACAAAAGCACAGAAATTCGCGGAACTGATGCTCTGCAAAACAATCAATCGGGTATAAGTAAATGTTAAGAAAATCAAATCAAGGGAAATAACTATAGATACAAAAGTTGGTTACATCCCTTTTCTAAGATTGTTTCTAATCTGCTTTGTTTTCGGACATCGTCCGGGATCGGTTTTCATGAGTTTTGAAGACGGAAATCTTCCGTTGTTCATACATTTATGACACTATTAGATATAGGAACATCTGCTCTTTCATTTGAGACCATCTTTACAAAATCATTTTTTATTTCTGATCAAGATTTTGCCACCTACCACTAAAAATCTACTGATTTTCGGAAATCCCCGGGAATATGTTTTCATGAGTTTAGAAGACGCCAATCTGCATACTTTTATGACACTGTTGTATAGAGGAACATCTGCCCTTTCAATTCAGACCAACTTTAGCAAAAATCGGTTCATATTTGATCCAAGATTTGGCCATTTGACTTACACACCTACCACAAAAAATCTACAGATTTGGAAATCCCAGGGAATACGTTTTCATGATTTTTGAAGACTGTTATCTTCTGTTTTCCATACATTTATGACACTAGCACATAGAGGAACAAATCCCTTTTCATTTGAAACTAACTTTATCAAAATAGGTTGATGTTTTACCAAGATTTGGCCTTTTTAGTATACCTACTAACTAAAACGACTTTTGAGAAAAAAAAAGCTGTTAAAGATACAATTTCCTAAGCAACAATATACTTCTAACACTCATATAAAGCTGAAATTTTGCATACTACCTTATGGTAATTGATCAGCACAACAATGTCTTTGTTGGTATCCCCATGATGAGTAAGGGGGTATTTTTAAGTTGGGCCCCCTAATAAAAACTCAAAATATTCGAACCCTCACCCTGCAAGGGCCCTGCGCCTTGACCCAGGATATTTTCCTCGGTTTTTATGAAATCTCAATGGAAACACTGTAAAACACAGAAGCTCCTTTTGTTAAGCAATTTAGCTTTTAGCTTTAAGGAAAACAATCTCTTGGCAAGCTAGTCCACAAAGCTTCAGTTCTAGAAAAGAAGCTGTTACCATGAAGTTCACAATTGACTCTAAGGAGCTGTTTCAGTTTAAAAAATGGCTTCTAATATTATGTGAATACCCCATCATAAGTTGAAGTCTTTATCTTTTAAAGGTAAGAACACAAATTATACTATGAGCAAATTATAATAAAAAGTCACTTATCAGTGTTCCAACATATTTTTAGTTACAAAATAATACAATTTGATTCTTTGGATTCTACAATGATAGACATTTGGTAAGCAGATATGAAGTGCTTTTAAATGTGCTTTTATGATCACTGAGAGGGTTTACAGGATATTTGTATTGTCATTTATTTATTTGTTTAAAGAAAGAACATAATCTCTTTATATTTTATCAGTGTTCTAACATTTATGTACATCAGTTAATTTTTTTTTTTTATCTTATTTGTTTCAGCATAACACAATAGAGGCTGTGCTACAGAGAGGAGAAAAACTTGATGATTTGATAGATAAATCAGAGGGCCTAAGTATGCAGTCAAAAACATTCTATAAGACGGTGAGTCTTTCAGGAACCATTGTTCCTGAAAATATTTTAATGCATTCTCCTTTTCATGTGAATGAAAGAAGAGATCTTAACTTAATTTCATTAATATATTTACTTGTAGAGTCATCTGACAACGGCATTGAACATTAGGCATGTCGCTGGTGTTCTTGAGTCTTAATCTTTCTGTGGCATCTCAAAGGGCCTTTCTTTGAAATAATGTAGGTGGCATCAGTAACAGGTGACCTTGCCCTCTGCACTTTATCTCAAGGATGTAGGTCTAGTGGATTACTTGGTACATTGGCTCATTTTATATTACCGTTACCAGAAAAATGCACATGATTTAATCACAGATCTTTTACTTCTGATTTGAAAGATGTCGGTTTTGTTTCTGAAAATAATTAGGGTTTTAATATATCAGTTCAGTTTAGTTTCCATGACTCTAAAAGTCATAGAGGAGATTAGAGAGCTGAGGAAGCCATGACCCAGGTTGGAAGCTCTGGTTGTCCTCCTCTGCTGCGTCCACCTTCCACAGTGCCTTGCATGACTGTCTTACATAGGCTGTTGTGACAAGTGATGTGACCAAAAAACACAAGCATCTGTCACTTCACTGTGACAAGAAGAGGTTTCCTGGGCCCAATTATTCAAGTAACTGTATATTTAGGGAGGGGTAACAAAGAGTTTATGATTTGGTGCATTTATTCATTGAGAACTATGATTGACTTTTGAAAGTGCAATAGTTGATCTTATCCCAAACGGTTCCAAGTTTGGTTTGTTTTCCTCCCTATAAAATTAATTGAATTTTGAAGAAGTCATGATTAAAGTTTGTACATCTATTGCTACTAAAAAAATTAACTCCAGAATTAGTATAGGGAAGAGAAAAGAAAATCCCATTGAAACTTATGGGCAAAAATTGGTTCTTAAAGGTGTAATTCTGTGTAACACTGAGTAAAAGTGGTAGTAATCAATAAAGTGAAGTAACAATATTTATACATCAATCATTTTTACAAACCCATTTCCCTTGATATGAGAAAATCTACTTCTGCTGCAAAGGTCATTGGCCAGTATGGTTGCATGCTGGCATGGTGTTTTGGGATAAGAAAACATTTGAGAACATTTTTTATATGTGAAGGAGATATTTCTACTATTGGCACCTCCATCAATTTATCTGAACGTTTTGGCCACACCTCTAGGTGAAGCACATACTTAACTTTTTCCCGGCATGTGTGTCTCTTTTCCCCCTTTTGTTGCTGATTTAATAATACAGTTGACCCCCATTACAGTGCCAATTTCCGTGTGAAGGAAAAATTGGCACTGTAGAGAGGTTCTGACTATTAAGTGCCCTGGTGAAGAAAATCTCAAGTTCTTGCTAAAGGAGACCTATTTCATGTACAGTATGTTTAATAAGATTAAATTACCACTCCTAATGCTCGGAGTAACATAGTTGAATGTTTTGAATAAAAAGGAAACAAATAATTAAACATTTGAGTCTGTTTATCATTAAAAATCATTATGATGTCTTCCTTCAAATCCTCTCATATAAAATCCGTGTTATAGCGAGGTTAATTATAGTAGAAAAATCAAACTGCTGCAGGTAAAAAAATCGCGTAGTAACGAATTCGCGTAGTAGACGTTTTTTTTACAAAGAAATATAAGGAAAAATCCTGTGCTTTGCGAAAAATGGCACTATAGCCGTTTTTGCGTTGTGGAGGATGCCACTGTAGCGGGGGTCGACTGTACATAAAAGCACGAAATGTATGGTGTAAGGAAATATCTTCTTAGAAACCAACTCACTAAGAGGCAATCTGATGTTTAATAATTTATATATTCTGTTATTTGTATCGAACACAACAGTTCGCCTTCATTGAAACCCAAAGTAAGAAAAATAATGGTTGTAAATTCTAATTTTGTTCATATAGAAATAAGGAACATCATAATATGATCATAATGTATTTATGAGGAGGAAATGTAATGTTTGACATTTTTGTTCCTTCAATCCACAGGCAAAAAAGACAAATTCATGTTGTGTTGTACTTTGAGATGCTGGCATCTACTTCATTGCTGCAAGTTGGAGAATAGGAAAGCCAAACAATCAACAGTGCTCAGTGATTTATCATTGTATCAAAAACGGAAGCTGTAGTGTGGAACAATTGACAACCTGCCTGATGTAGCCATTGAATTATGTGTTGAAACTAAATTGACTAGTCTAAAGTAGTCTTGAATAATGTTATTCATATTTGGTATGTTTACAAAAAGACCTGGTCTCTTGAGTGCACCTGTTGATTTGTATTTCTTTTGCTCTCTCTATCCTGCATATTTATGGTTGTTAGAAATGTAGGTTGTAGATATGGCTGCTATTTAGTTCTTACTTGTTATGAACAAAATGAGAGTCCAGTTCTTGCCTTGCTTTTCTTGTGATAATCTCCTAGAGTTAAGTGTAATAAATTAAATAGTAGAAATGTTTAAGACTCAATATGAACTTAATTTGTAAAAGTTTGCGTAAAAGGGTACATGTCACATTAATCACATTGATTATATATGACAGAGGTTGTAATCATCATCATCAATATTTATAGTCGTTTTCCATTGCTTCATGTGTTTGACTTTACATTGAAATGAGGGTTCTCCAGGTGTTGCGTTCCTCATGTCTCACTTGCAGCCCCTCAGCTTTTATATTGTCCCTGATGACCTCACACCATAACTTTCGGGGCCTACCTTTTTCTAGGCTTTCCAGGGACCACCAGGGTTTGAATTCTTTCTTTAAATATGACCAAACCATGGCAGCCTACCACGCAGGGACAGGGTTTTCTCTTTACTTCTGTTGGCTATGAATATTAAAAGTACTGTTGAAGTTTGTAGTTGCTAAAGGATATCTCCTTTTCTACAGTGTGAAATTTCAATCTCCATGTAAAAAATCCTTTTATATCCTCACTGATTTTAGACTTGAGTGCCCCCTTTGCAAATCAATAATCAGCATTAACACCCATTATTGGAACACTCATTACTGGAACAGCAACAGGACATTTCTCCAGATGTGTGGTGCTTTTAGTGTTAAACATTCACATGCAATCTTTTTATTATTCATATCTTTTTTGAAAAGATGTTAATTTTATTCAATTGGGTGTAAAACAAAATAGATGTGTTAGTTAGTACATAGAAGTATTAATCTTAAAAGAGAGATGTAATTCATTGAAATGTATTTCATCAACTCATTCACATAATTTATTAAACCTGTACTTGCTCATTGTTAGTAACTTCTTTGTTAGTAGCATATTGTCTAATGATATGAACTTGGTTTCATCCTGTCTCATTATGGTCAAACCCAAACAGTTAAAGCATTACTTACTGTTGCCATTGTCATATTCACTATTTTATATATTGCAGTTTCTGTCCCTGAATCTATTCCTCAGTGCTGCCCTCTTCTTTGTTGTCACTGAGCACAGTTGAGCTCAGCATATCTCTTTCTATTGTGCATTGTCTGTCTTACTTGGGTAAATGATTTCCTTACTGTTTTTATAGTCTCCATCTATTATTTTTAACCAAGTAATTGGCTGGCTACATTCTAATTTTATATAGTCTTCTTACTTCTGAAAGAGCCTGTTTGGCAAGTGAATTTTCAGATATTCCCTGTAGTAAATGGTTTCTCTAAGACTTGTGGACCAATTGTTGATTTACTGTAACATAATTATGGTCATATTATTTGGTAAAGTCTTTCATTTGACTAATATGTTTCAAATTACACTCAATCCTATAGAAATAAATGTATACAGTAGAATTAAATCAAGGATTATTGTATATGTCTTAGATTCATGTTACTTGTGCTTTAGGTATGTAATACAGTGGCAATAGATAGTTCAGACCTGTAAGTGTTCAGGCAATTCTGAATGCATATTTTTCTTCTTTGACTCTGGAAATTGAATTGAATTAATAATTTAGCTAACAAAGTTCAGGCAAATACAAAGTCTTTTAAGGTCAACTTACAGGTCTTATAGTTGCCTCTCCATATTTGCTTGAAACACAGTTTTATGTACTTTTAGACATGTGTGACAATAAGGGTTTAGAGACGGAGCGACCATATATTTGACCAGTCTGCTATGATGTTACCTGCCAAATCTTACAATTGAAATGAATGTACATACACTTCCATTCATCACATAAACAGTTCAGAGGAACAATGATGATATTAAAAAAAAATGATGTGCTGCTGCTTAATTATGTCTTTTCTTGTGTTAAGAATTATGAAAAAGACTCTTTCACTGTACACATGTTATGGCTTTCTTGATCCTTATTTTATGTTCATAACATAATTATTATTTGTCAATACTTAATAAAGTAATGTAATATTTTCTAGAAACATAAAATCTCTTTGTTAAACTATAAAGGCAGAAATCAAACTTTTATAGGAACACAATTTTATACATTTGGCTCCAGACAGCATCCATTATAGGATTTGTTGCAGGATGCTGATGGTTCAGATGATTATTTGTAATCTTTATTTCTGTAAAGAGCACATTAACATTTGTCCAACAACTTGGTAGTGGCTACTGTCTTAGGCATGTGATCTTGGGTCAAAACTTGTTTATCTTAACATTCTTTACAACAACTAGCATTTCTGAGTGTAAATGCTTTCTGCAGTGCATTTTTAAATTCAATAAAGAAATGGATGACTTGTGGTCAAAGTCTAGGGATAATTTACACTCTTTATGGAATAATTTCCAAATTGAGCAACTCATTCCTGACTGTGATTTTATTTATTTTTCATGGTATGACACAATACAGTAGAGTCTGATGTGTATTTTATAAAAGAACTATTGTTTCTAGTTCAAAGCTTATCACAATTGTTACCTATTAAGGGACTATTTAGTCTTCTTAGCCCTGTAGCTAGTCAAAAGCTGCTATTCTTGAAAAGTTGTTTGTTTCAAATTGATATATGAGCCAAAAAATCTTCTTAATAATTTTTCCCATTGAAAGTTTATATTTAATTGTTCATCTTATTGTTATGTTTTCCCTGTCTGCATTAACTTATTAGTCAACCTCATTTCTATCTCAATGAATATTGCTGTTAAATGTTAATGTCTCATTTGCAGCTGACAGTTTTATGAAATTTTGTTGAATGTTTACATCTTTTGATACCTTTTTATTTTGCTCTGTACATTTGTATTTGTTAGTATCATCTCAGTTGTTCTCCCTACCTCGTTTCGTTCATTTCTTATTTGATATCATTGTCATTGTCATTTACTTAGAATCACTAGGATTTGCTTCGAAACAACACATTTAGGAAAACTTAAGTTATGTTCTGAAAGTCCTGTTGGTATTTTCAAGATTTCGAATCAGGAAAGATAATTTGTCTAATGTTGCGGTTGTTTCATTTATGTCGTCTCTTCTGTTGTCACATCATGCACGTTTTTACTTGAGCAAAGGATAAAGAAGAAAATTCCCATCCTTTGATTTAATCAGTTTTCTCATCAACATCCCATAACTTAACATAATGAAGGACGCTAATATTCATTTTGGTGTGTGTGTTGGGGGGGGGGGGGTATTTGTTATGTTTGTTTTCAAAGATTGATGTTTTAATTTTGGAATTATTTGTCTCTTGGCCTGGGCAATATGAATCTACATTTGTTGCATGTTTTAATTATTAACAATTGAAATTAAATTTAAAGATATTTTCATTCTACTATCATACCTAGATACATTTATTAATAAAGTTTTCTTCAGATATTCATAGATATAACCACCTTTTTGCATCATTTCTGTTTAGGGTGGTTTTGAAATTAGATCTTTACAAATACTTAAATAAAACTTAGAAATAGTGTTAGAGATAAAGGTGTAAAACGTGGTCACAATTAATTTGTAGTCCTCTGTTGCTTAGGTTGTCTTTGTTGGTATAATTTATTATTTGAAATGTTGAGCATGAATTTGTGATTTACTCTAATATTTTGGGTGAACGTTTTTCCAATGTTTCCCCCAAATGAAAATTTATTTTGGAGTGGGACGGAGAGAAACTGAATACCAGGTTGTTAATAGAGATTAATATGTACATGCAAGATACTCTGGGAACTCTGGCATATTATACATGACATATTTATCAGTTCAGTTTCTCCTGTATTAAAAAAGGGAAATATACCCAGGCTAATACACCTTGAAAAGGCATTTATTTTTTAATTACCCTACAATATTTCTCTGCATAGATATTTTCCCTATTGGAAACACCATAAAGTTTTGTGATAAATTTCCAATTGTATCTTCTCATTACTCATATCCTATGAATGATTTTGTTCAGAGAAAACATATGAGATTTTTCAGTTAAACGCACATCACATGGCCTATACCTCCTCAAAACGAAAGCAATAATAATTTTTCAAAAACTTTGTTTGATCATTTGAATATTTAAAACCTCATTATTTTTTATAAAAAAATGTCTTGAATCAAATGTATGTATGAATAGTCTTTTATTCAGATTGATTCTAATTCCAAATCATAAGAAATCAATAACCTCTAGGTTCAGTTTTTTTAAAGCACAATAGGCATTATCCGATGTAATGACTTCAAGAAAATTGTTCTTCGATAAACTCTAATTAATTTTCTCTTGTTTGCAAATTAATGTTCAGATTTGAGACAGAAAATATTTTTTTGGTTTGTAGTCTTTTAAATGTTTTATCATTGATTGTACAGAACGCCTTTGTAAGACTTAACTGTCATATGATTTGAATTTATTATTCACCATGGCATGTTGTAGCAACTTCTGGATGCATGTGATGATGTACATTTGTTTGAATAAATGGATACAGTGAAAGTAAAGAATTTTTTTGTCATGTAGCGTTCAATCTTCAATAGTCTATTTTAAGATGTTTTTAAAAACTGTACCAAAGCATGCTGTTTAATAGATATATGTATTTACATGTATATATATATTCATAATTACAGAATTTTCCAAAATGTATGTCATTTTGTATATAAAGGCTGGTGATAAAGAGTGTTATTACAGATTTAGGCAGTCAAAAAGGATATAAGGCAATATATCTGTTAGTATTGAGTTTATCATAGTGTGATTCAATTTCAAGTTTTGATGAACTATTTGATATTCTTAGCACACTCAGATTTAACATTTAAAATATGTATTTCGTGTTAAAATCTTCTTTAAAGATTAAACATTGCATGGTCATTATGTTATTCTATACAGAAATCTCTAGACCACTTAATGAAATTTTAAATAACAAAAAATAAAGGGCTTAATTTTTTTTAAATCTTAAATATTCAAGAAAAGAAAAGCTTGCCAAAATGTTTTTATTGATCTATATTTATGTCACACACTGTGAATGAAACTATTAGGGGATGGGTTTACTCTGTGCTCTCATAAAGAATCTATACGATTTATGTAGGATACATTTATATACATTTTGTAATTATTTGCATTTAGATTTTTAAAAAGCATTGTTTTTTTTCAGCCTTCATGTAATTAAATGACTTGTAATGTTTCCCATTAAAAAGTATATTGTTTCTGTTGCCCGCCTCTTTCTTGTTTTGTTTCCTTTCAATTTCTTTCATCATTCCACTTAGATGGTCGATGTGTTAAAAGTTTGATGTAGTTTTGTGTTGCATGTACATTACTAATCACAATGTGTAAAGAATTGTTAAACTCAACTTGTTTATGCCATATGATGTTTGCCTCATAGTCATGAAATAAATCATCTCATAAATTAAAGACTTAATTCATTAATTTCTTCCTAACATCATAGTTTTAAAAGAAATACTTGGACCAACCCTTTTCACATTGTCTTCAGAAGATACTCAATATTTAGATTCATACCTCTACAAAAGTGGACTGACGGACTGACAGTACCAGCAAATGAGTAATTGTTTACCAGCAACTTGTAATGCACGATTTAAGCACTTTTTGTGGTTTTTAATTGTAATTTTCCTGAATTCTTCAGATACTGGTTTACCAGTAAGATGCTTTTATAATAGAAGCAGCTGGTTTACCAGTAAAATACTGCTATAACAGAACAGAATGCGACTGGTTTACCAGTAAGATGCTGCTTGAACAGACGGCTGATGGTTTACCAGTAAAATGCTGTTGGTTTACCAGTAAGATTGATGCTGCTGGACAGAAGGCTGCTGGTTTACCAGTAAAATGCTGCTTGGACAGAAGGCTACTGGTTTACCAGTAAAATGCTGCTTGGACAGAAGGCTGCTGGTTTACCAGTAAAATGCTGCTAAAACAGAAGTTACCTGTTTTACCAGTAAGATACTGCTTTAATAGAAGGCTGTTGATTTACCTACAGATGCCGCTTTACAGAAGACAACTTGTCATTGTTTCCCAGTAAGATGCTGCTGTAATAGAAAGCTGCTGATTTACCAGTAAAATGCTGCTTTAATAGAAGGCTGCTGGTTTACCAGTAAGATGCTGCTAAACAGAAGGCTGCTGTTTTTGTATTACCAGTAAGATGCTGTTAAAAAGAAGGCGGCTGATTTACCAATAAGATGCTGCTATAAAAGGTGGCGGATGGTTTACCAGTGCTGATAGAATAAGCTGGTTTACCAGTAAGAAATTAACAACTTTGTCAATTGTTACAAGCAACTGAACTCAAAATCAGCAAAATGGATGTTTTCTTCAAACAGAACATAGACTTACTTCTATAAGAGAAGTATATAAAATAAGTATCCATGAAATGTTTTGTAACTTTTATACTAAATAATTCCTTCATAAAGTCTATTTTATTGCTGCTAAAATGCATTAAATGTGCTCTAAAAATGTTCCTTTTTTACTTCAATTTCAATTTTTTTCATGCCCCGGACACCCCTAGACCCCAACCCTTCTTCATCCAGGCTTTAAAACAGAACAAAAGGAAAAATATTTGAAAAAAAAAGCAGAAGCACAATTGAGCTGCTGTAATGGTACTTCTATGCACAATAGTTATAAGTATAGAGCCCTGCCTGGAAATGAATACTTTATGAACTATTGCTAACAACAGGCGCATAGCCATGGGGAAAAGTTCCCCCCCCCTCCATTTGAAATCCAAAATGCTCTAAATTGGCATAATTTTTAACTTATCTAAAAAATGTCGGTCGATTCGCATTGCATTGCTAATATGCTCTTAAATGCTATAAATTTGCATCATTTTTAATTTATTTAAAAAATGTCGGCCGATTCGCTTGAGAATATCCAAGGTTGTCCTCCCTCCCCCCATTTCAAAATCTTAGCTACTCGCCTGCGTCTCTGCTATCTTTATATAGATCAACTTGAGCACGGACAACAGGTCTTTTACTTTGCTCTCACCTGGACATGTTTATAGGTCAATCTCAGTAAGCTCTGTGCATTTGTTTTAGAGATTTGTTGAAATTGCATTCTTCTTCATAATTTCTTGACCATGACAAGCACGTTTTTGTGTTGGCTTCTGGTTGCAAATACATGACATGTGTACGATTAGCTCCACGATTAACATTGACCACGAGAGCAATAATGCAGTTTTAAATTTCCCGATATTGCACACTGCTGCCAGAATGGATCATAG
>JAUUEB010109492.1:1805-15015 GCA_032362205.1 Clione limacina | reverse complement strand
TCGTATATATACATACCTTTACAAATAACGGTTTTTGGCGGCCATATTGGATTTTGCAAATTGGAATTGTTGACAACATTTGAATTCCTTTACCCTAAAGGCCCAAATTGTGCCAACCAATTTAGCTCTTTATCTTATATAATTTACGAGATATGTGATTTTAGCATGAAAAACGGCGGCCATTTTGATCTGGCGTTAACGGACAATAAGGAGCAGATATCGATTGTTTGTCGGCAGATTTAGATTCCCCATACCCAAAACAGGTTATAACCAAAATCTCATAAAATTGCACAAAAGCGCAGGTACCATCTGGATTTGTCGAACTATACCCCCTATTATCTACAGCGGAGATGACACTTCCAAGCAAACAAGGTTAATAGGAATCAATGCCATGACAGACTATAACTAGACAGAAAGTGGGTGTTTGTCGAGACTTGACACTTCATTCATTTGAGTAAATTATAATTATAGACTTTTGGAACCTGACAGCTGGTGTCAAGTATTAAAACGTAGATATTTGTTCTACGCTTTTAAGTGCAGAATTCAAGTTTGAAGATTGAATACTGGAACCGATCATGGCCGTCCATAGCATGTCGAGGTCCGTGGCCCAGATGTGGGTGGGGCCCTATCTCATCCTACCTAAACATACCCCCAACAAATTATACCCTTATTTCTTAAAAAAGAAAGATTTCATTTTAAAAACAAGACTGTACAAACTTATGAAATATATGACTGTATCTTTTTTATTTCAATTTAATTCACCCAGTCAGACAGGGAAATAAACATTCCTCATATCATTTTGTTGAACAAACAAGAAAAATGAGTCGTTTAAAGACTAATGGAAAAAACGAAAAAGACCCACGTTCTATTAATTCGCAGGTGTTATACTTATGGGGTTCGGGGGTGCTTCCCCGAAAAACTTGAAAAGTAGAATCTTAATCGTGCATTTAGAGCCATTTAGGGATCACATCGTTTCAAAAATTTGAATTAAAGGTTATACAAATCATGAATGTTATAGTGTACGAGCTAAGTGTAACAAGCTGAGCATAACGAGGCCAAACTCTTTGAAATATGGAAACTAAATGGTGCATTTTAAAGCAGTTTGGGATCCCGTGGAGGGGGATAAATCCCAACACCCAACCCACCCACCCTGTACATCCCTGGTAGTGAGGGAACATGAAAATTAGACTAGAGTCAAATATGAATGGTATTCATTTCTACTATCATGTGATTCAACTCACCAAATTACACTGGAAACAATTATCAATAGCGTTTATGAGAAATTAAGGACCATTATAAAACTGGTGAAACAGTCAAATTATATTAATTCATGATGAGAGAGATGAGTTATTTATGTTCAATATCAATTGCCAATCCATTTACGAATTTTTTAGATTTTTAATAAATGCTAAAATTGGGATCAATGTCCGCGAAGCGTCAACATTTTTGAAAATAAGGTAAAGATTGTTCAAATTTTTGATCGAAATGGGGGGGGGGGGAATTCAAAATGCCTTGCCAACATAGAAGTTACACGTCTGTGTTATTTACAAACGAGGGGGAATTAGCGGATAGCTTCTGACTCGGGCAATCGGGCGTGTATTCTTCTTCTCTCTTCTTAATAAAATACTAACTATGGGCGAAAAAATCACCTATTTAAGCCTTTTTTGTTCCTTTTATTTTTAACAAATTCGGTCAGTTTTTACCGTACATTAAATACTTAAGGCAAAATTTCGTATTTAAATTTGCCCGAATCCATGGTCCGAATTGCCCGAATCTTCAGACCAAACTGCCCGAAACAGGGGGTACAGCTGCCCCCTGCCCTCCCCCGGCTCATACGCCTATGATGACACATATGAAACGGGATTATTATGTTATAGTTTATCATGCTATGCTTTTAGTTGTACATGCCACAATTTGGCACTCTTGATCCCCCATCCCGCTCTGTTTTTTAATCCCCTTGCAATTTTTTGGGGGGCCCGGGGCCTCTCGTGGTGAGGTGATTTATATATATATTATTTTTTTCCCTCTATTTTTTTAATCCCCCCACATTGGGCCCCCGGGAGATTTCTTTATTCTCTTTTCCCCCTTTCGTCCCATTCTTTTTCTCTTTTTCCATCTTCCTTTTTTTTCTTCCCCTAACCGTTTTTGCCTAGTTTTTATTATTTTGCTAGCTTTTGTGGGGGTCTCCCTAATGTGGGAGGCCCAGACAGGGCCCCACCCCTGACCCCTAATGTATGTGCGGCCCTGTATTGATACATCCCAATGTTGTAATTGCACCAAGTTTTGATTACAATTGTGGGTTAATAAAAACACAATTTACTGAAAACAAATATACAAGAAACAACTTTTTTCCCCCGTCCGTTTCTATTTAATGCAATAAAAGTGCACGTTTTTTGAACTCTTTTGTTTACTTGTACAAATGAATAAGATTTGATAAACCGTTAGGTAAAATTGTTATAAAATTGGCATATAAATTCTAAGCCGTCAAGAAACAATTGCCAAAAACATCGTTTTTTTCTCTGTGGAACAACTATAAGAACAATTATGAAGTGATGAGTGTTTATTACAAACGTATACAGTGACCTAAATAAAATGACTAATAGAAATCGTAAACATCTTCTGTATCGCCAGGAAAGCCTATAATTATCAGTGTATGCGACTTTGCAATCTCGGTTGGCAAAATGCCAATATCCTATGCAACATGCAGCGTCAATAATAAACCAATCGTAAACAGTGTAATGGCTGCAAGTTTCCTGAAAAGACCCGTGAGAATTTCCGATCTTTACCGATCTCTCACAGGCGGAAGCGTAGTTGCCATATATGGCTATAACATTTCCTGTTAGTGTGACGTCAAAAGAGAAAAAGTAATTCTGTGATGACGTCAAAATTTTATGTGCCAAATAAGGAAGTTTCCGATATAAGGGTCAAGGGTTGTCATCGCGAGTTGTACCGAATTGTTGACGGTTACATACTATCAAAGTTTTCTACTTCATTTTAAAAAGAATGTGGTCTCATTTTTGCACAGGTTAACAAAAATATTTGATACAGTAGATAGTCGATTCGATTTAAATTTCAATGTTAAGTTTGAAAGAAAACCGTTACTATCACTAGCGACCTACTTTCCCCCGTCAGCGCTGTGTGTACGAGCTAGTGCCACACGGCTTCTCGCGAGCATTGACGTCATACAAATAAAGCATTTTCATTGGTTCTACATATTTGATGAGGTGCCGTATATGGGCATAGCCTCGTTGGCAGGCCCATTCATAAACTTGTGTTCATTCATGATTCTTCAGTTATACTGTTAACGCCGAGTAGAAGAAGGTGTGCGTGTGAATACTATAAAACGCCCAATTTTATTTGATATTATTATGCTGGTGTCTTTTATCACATTAGTTGTGTGATTTGTTTACTACATTTGTCGCCTACACATTCGTGATGATTATGGACAGTTTGGATTCGCTTACTCATGTTGGACTTGGTGCTGAGTTAGGTTTACACAGTTTATGTTACGACATTCCAACACCAGGATCCCACATTAGACATGCGTCAGAGGCATTAGATGAAGGTTTAAATACTCCTGTGACATTATGTTCAGATTCAACAACAACATTTTTCGGGCCTGGCTCATTGGAACCACCACCCATAACAGCTACTGGTAGGTTTTATCTCATTATTCTTTAAGAATGAAACAAACCGGTTGGCCTAAATATTTCAGTGCTCGACTTGTAGTCAGCTGTTTTTGTCTTATGACGTCATGTCTTCCCAAAAGGGAGATTACATGTATTTATAGACACCGACATCTCGAAATTCAGTTTTCAAGTGATAGTAGATGATATTCTTATGATTACTTCATAATTTTTACTCAATAAATACCATACAAGCAAAACATAATGAGAAATAACAATTTTCTTGAAATAAAGAATGGCATGAGAGGGGAACGATTTTTTTTTGCTCAAAGTTATGCCAAAAACACGACTCATTTCTGTCGACATTGTTGTGAGTTGTTTTTGACAATCTCAAGTTGTATCGAAGGAACAGTTGGGGATTCAGTTAACATCTTTCATGATATTGAAAGAAGTAAATGTTTGCGTAAATTTTTATTTAAATCATGATTTTGATTATTCGAAAGGAGGCCTATGACATGAATTCGGTGCATAAGTACCGTATTTTTTTAAATTATCTTCTATGCTCTCATGATAATACCTGTCCTGTATTCTGTTATTACAAGAATATGATGGATTTGATTTTAATTGTGAAAGCAAGAAATATATATGCATTCAACTGGCAATACATAATTGAGGCCAATATTGCTATTGTATGGTCTTTGTACTGTATGAATCTGAAAGTTATACTCACTGCCCCCCACCCCGAAGAAACAAAAATGGACCCCACAAGTTAAGTATATGTTAAATATGGTAAGATGTTTTTGTGAAACTTACATGCAATGAGAAATAATATTTTATTTTTCTCTTTCTGTTCACAGCAAACATATTTGCCTCTATAAACATACCTGAGAAATCCGGAGACAGTGCCACAGGTAATAGAGTTTCTACCTTTCAGTCTGGATCAACAACACATACCATCACTTACAAAGGTACATTGGTCACAACAGCTGTTACTGCAAGCACTACCCAGCAGGAATCAAATCCACAGGGCATTGCTTCTTTGTTGACTCCCTTATCACCATTCTTCAGTGCTCTCTTGTCACAAGCAACATCACAAACAAGTTCATCAACTCAAGGCTTTACACACTTTCCAATTTCAGCACCGTGTGAATTTAATATTGGTATCCCATCCACCTCTGAAACATCTGAGCAATGCAGACAGTTGTCTTCTCCTGTCTTAGTTCAGTCTCCCCAGTCTCATGGCACCATTGCAGCAACTGAAGCCTCTTGCCATCAAAATGTTAGTGGACACTTTTCTGCTGGTTATGCCTCTCCCATCAGCTCTACCCAGTCTAGCCCAGAGCCTCAGATGTCAATGGTGTCAGATCAACAAGGAACTGAAGACAGGATTGGTTACAACTCTCCACCCCCTCCATATTCTCAGTCAATGGGTTTGTCATTATCCATGGAGATGCAAATGCCTAGTGTACAAATGAAACAGCCACCAACATATACAAGCTGTACACAGTCAAGACAATCATCTCAGCAGCAAAACTTCATGAACTTTCCTAGCACTAGTTTAGCAGAAAATGTATTTGATATGAATTTAGCTGATATGAACTCAAAAAATCAGAACATTGGCCCTGAAATTAAATGGTCAAATGCAAGTCAGACACATTTACCAGACTTTGGTGCTTTACAGATGGGTCCAAATACCACCGGATTGTCCCAGCAGTTTACATTACCTACCATTAAAACAGAGCCAGACACAGAACCAATGAATGAAAATATCTTTTTGCCTTCCACCAGCATGGCCTTCACCTCTGCAGTGTCTGAACCTACAACTAGTTCTTCAATACTCAATCAGCCATACCAGCAAAACACTCTTAAATTTCTTCCGGTCAAACCAAGGAAATATCCTAACCGTCCTAGCAAAACACCACCTCATGAAAGACCATATCCATGTCCTGTTGAAAGTTGTGACAGACGGTTTTCAAGAAGTGATGAACTCACAAGACACATAAGAATTCACACTGGCCAAAAACCTTTCCATTGTAAAATTTGTAGTCGTTCATTCAGTCGCAGTGATCATCTAACTACTCATGTTAGAACGCATACAGGTGAAAAACCCTTTTCATGTGACGTCTGCGGCCGTAAATTTGCTAGAAGTGATGAAAAAAAGAGACATGCGAAGGTTCATCTGAAACAGCGCATCAAGAAAGATGCAAAACTTTTAGCTGCTTCATTATCTCACTCAATGAATCAGACAGAATCACCACAATGTTCAAACTCAGCAGACTCGTCTTTAGATAACTTAGTCAGCACTATCCCTCTTGTGGTAAGCTCATCTTCCTTTCACTGCCCAACAAGTATGGTATCAACAACTTCCTTGTAAAAACATTGACATACTAAGGAGTAGATATATTTAAAGAAAATTGGTGCTTGTAATGTTGTCAATCATACTTACAATGAAGACAAGGAAAGAAAGACACGCAATTTGTTGTTGTTGATATTGTATTTACAATGTGTGTGAATATGTGCATCAGCACAGACACTTCAAAAATGAAATCCTATATTCAATTCTGTTTTTACTGTGTTTTATTATTATACTTTAACTTTTCCTGTTAAAACTCTATACTTGTTGAATCATGTTGTTTCTCTTACATCCAGTATCTGTGATTTTATTATTACCTGCATTCAATCTGTAGGCTGTCTTCTCATTCATTTTATTGTATTTATTTGTAGCGTTGGGATGCATTAACAAATTCAGATCTCCATTTATGCCTAGTGCCATTTTATTTTCAAATTATTTAACCAGTTATGAAAATATCATTTCTTGACCATGATTGCTTAAGATATAATAAAAAAGTCACTTTTAGCATGGCTAAATTAAAATGCAGCAAATGAAGAGAAGCACATGTTTAGAATAATGGTGGCACTTTAAATGATCTAAAAAAAGGTTTATAGTTTTGTTCAATATTCATCTGTTGAGTAATGTTTTTTTTTAAGATGTGTTAAAAAGTTGTTCTTTTTAAGTTTAAGCGTGCAGATAATAACTATCTCTATGCGAAATGTGCAATGGTACGTACAACGTAGCATTGTATATTTTGCATGTGTTTTTTCTCTTTCTTATTTTGAGGCAGCATCTCTTTAGTGTGCTTGGTTTTAAATATTGAGCCTTGTTATGTAATTGTATTTCTGTAACACCCTTTTTATGTTTCAATACTGCTCTCCCTGCCTTTTCTCAAATCTTAAAGTACAAATAGGCTTAAGTGTATGCATATGATATGGTCCATGCTTGCTTCGTTACTCTTAAGCCCTTGCTGGCTGTTCGTTAGCAAACTATTTGTTATCCTCTTGAGTTTTTGCAACCTCACGTTATGCCTTTTCACCAATTGTTCCTCCAAATTTATACAATTGATTACATTTCTAATTTCTCAGTTCATGATTTTTAAAGATATCTTCAGCTGTCACTTTTATATTTTGTTCCACTTTGTTTACTTCAGTTAAACCAAAATAAAACATACTCAATAATCTTATCAAGATTGAATTTTCATGCCACTTAATTTCTTTCAAACTGTTGTAAAAAAAATTCACATTTATTACTATGGGAATGAAAGACAAAATATTTATTTATATAAATATGGCATTTTCACCAAATGGGTTTCGATGTTCTTCTTATGACTTAAATGTCTTATCATTTCTTATAGGGTCTTGTGAATTTTATTTGAATCCTAAAAAAAATGTAGGTGTGAACTTAGATGCTCAGTATTCAAAACATAATTATACATTTTTCTGAATATAAAGCAAAACTGTTAAACTTGTCTAAATTGTGTTAAATCCCTTTTAGGCATCATTTATTAATGCATTATTAATATTTATAGATATGTGCATGTGAACATAATGTTGCATATTATGTGTGTATAGATGGATTATCAATTGATTGTACCACTCTTTCACTTCCTTTTTTATTTCAATGTTGGCAATGTTCTGTTCCATTTCTTGCCGTTTGTTAAATTCAAATGAATATCCCTTTGTTTCTTGCTGGTTGAGAAAGAGAGGTTATATATAACTATATTTTCTGAAGTATTGCATACTGCTTATGTTTATGAAATGATTAAAATGCACAAACCATTGATATATCTTGTTTCTTTTTGTCTCTTTGCAATCTTTTGTACATCTAAATGAGTCAAATATCACTTGGCAAAATGCTCACCACAAGTATCTTGACAGGAATTATTAGATCCTGTAATAAATCATCTGAACGTTCTTATAGTAATTTGTGACTTAGGGCATTACTGGCTATATTTTCTATATCACATGTGCCCAATTGGTTATCTTGCGGTCACTTATATAAACAGACATTTTTCATCAATTGACTCAAGTGAAATTGTTATTCGGTCGTGGGCAGTGAATGCAAATTGAGGTTGTTAAAGTAAAGTGCCTAATTGGCAGCAACCATTGTCTATTTAGGAGAAGCTCAGAATGTACAGGTATGTCTCTATTCTGCTGAGACAAAGGACAAGTAACGATTAAACAGCAATTTTCCTCCTTCGGTACAAGCTCAAAGTGCTTAAAATAGGCAGAATAGTGAAATATCTGTACGTCATCAGCTTCTTGAGAAGTTGGAACGAAGGGCTTTAATTTGAATTCCCTTAAGAAGGAATTCATGCTTTTCCATGAAGACTTTATAGAATGCTATAGTAATACTGCTAGGCAGACATGGGTACGAAGCTGCAGTTTAAAAGCCAAGGCTTCGGCTTCGTGTTATTTTTAGAGCCGGCTTCGTGATGTTTTGAGATGCTGGCTTCGTGATATTTACAAACATCCTTGAATCTTTTTTCATTAAAATTGGTGTTTTTCTTACTCCAAATCCATTCAAAAGAGTTAAAATGTTAACTAGACACTGCTTACAAGGTTCACAGCATTTGTTTAAACTGAAATAGGATGATTTAACCTTTTTATAGAGTTTTCTAAAAACAAAGGCTCCGTCTGTGTTATTATTTAGAGTCAGCTTCATGATGTTTTGAGATGCTGACTTTGGCTTTGTGAGTTCCGGCTTCGTATCTATGTCTGGCGAGAGAGCAACACAAATGAATTGAACACATTTCTTTATCATTATTAATTTTTAAGGTTGAAACAATTGACAGTAGAGAGACCAAACTGACATTGTTACGTTATTTGGTGTTATCATTCCTTGAACTATCAAGGTAAACATAATTTTCTTATATATTTAAAAAGAAGTACCATTATACCAGAAAGCTTCTATAATCCCTTCTTAAACCTTCAACTTATACTAGTTACATCCCTTATTTAGTTTCTTTACGATTAAGATAATTATTTCCCTTTGTTCATAAGCCTGCTGTATTTACCAGATGCCAGATAGCATGCACCTAAGATATTTAATTTGTGATTTCAGTGAGGATTGCTATGACCCTTTGCTTCTAAATCCTTTTTTAAACTGTCATTTGTCTAACTGTATCATCTGTTGTTTACGTTCTTTTGACATCCTACAAAACAATTTATTATTGAAATTACAATCCTCATGCTTTTTTGTTTTCATTCGATATTTTTATGAGACTTTTAAAGATGACTCAATCACACCGTCACGCCTGTTTGAGAAATCAATCTTATAAAAACTCGTAATTTGTAATATTGTTCTGTTTTTATTTCTCTCGTTGATTGTTTTGTGGTGTTGTACTGGTTGCCCTTTCCAACAGTCTTTGTTGAACATCCTGCTTGGAGGAGCTCTATATTAATTGAACATTTTTTCTGAACAAATGTCAATTAGATATGACAGCTTAATCCCTTAATTGTGAATGTTTTTTCCTGTCCTCTCAAATCACTTTGACACAGTTGCTTTTTATGCTCTCTCTCCCTCTCCATTACTCACACTTTTTTCTCGTGCAGCCGACGAGAAGCTACAGTGACCACGCAACCAGTGCGTGTTTAAACAGTACTTTGTATGGCATCGATCTTGGAGACTGCCTACTTAGTACCAAAATGAGACAAGTGATCGAATATATTACCCAATAGTTTTTTCCAATCACCGCCTTAATGCATGATATCGTGTAGAGACGTATTTGCAGATGTCAAGAATTTGATAGCTTACTATATATTATATGTATCAAGTAAGGATAGGCCTGTTGTCGTTGTCATCTCAAGCTGGTGAATTTTTAATTTCTCTTAATTCGCGCGGCCGAGGTATGACGGTCTTTCTATTCGTTCTCTCATAAACTGACACTCAATTACCAACTATATATTTTAGATTGAGATTGTAAGGATGGCTTTTAGTTGAATTTCCCTATTATGTACTAATTAAAAAAATTAAGTGCTATTTCATGATGGGTCATCAGAATTTTATTCTAAACTTTTAGTGAAAAAATGATGAGTAATTATATTCCTTTTTATAATAATGTTTTAGTAACACAATCAGTGGTTGACGTAATTGGCTTTTTGTTCTCAAATTCCTGCCAAGATACTTTGTTGGTGTCGCTTTTATTATCGATAAATATTTTCTTTTCTTTCCATTAATCACTTATTACTTATTAGATCATTGTTTTGTATTTGTGTACCCATCGGTCTTAAAATGTGAATAAACATTATTATTATAGAATGTACCTATCGAAACCAACATTTTCGACCTTCTCCTTTATGATCAATGTCAGTTGTTGTGTAATTATGTTTACCTGATGGACAATGTATGAGCAAGCTGCTTTATCACATATTCGGATTCACTGTTTATTTTTTAATTGAAATGATGATAACGTTTTAAGTGTAATTTCCAAAATTGCGCAAGGGCTTTATAGGATAAAACTACCAGACATGGGTACGAAGATGGCTCTGGCTTCGCGAAGCCGCAGTTTAGAAGCCAAGGCTTCGGCTTCGTGTTATTTTTCAGAGCTGGTTTCGTCTTCGTGATGTTTTGGGTCATTCAAACGTGTTAAAATGTTAACTAGACACTGTTTACAAGGTACATAGCACTTTGTTTGACTGAAATAGGATGATTTAACCTTTTTATAGAGTTTTCTAAAAACAAAGGCTTCGGCTCCAGCTTCGTGTTATTTTTTAGAGCCGGCTTCGTGATGTTTTTAGATGCTAGCTTCGGCTTTGTGATGTGTCCTGGCTTCGGCTTCGTGAGTTCCGGCTTCGTTACCCATGTCTGAAAACTACTATTTTATCGTCTATGTCAGTAGTGTGTAATTATAACATATAGACTTTTACGTGTTGGTAATTTGATCTACGGTGAAACATAATAGGGCTAACGGCAATATCTGAAATGTTGACTGGCTTTATATTTCTTAATTTAAAAAGTGATAATGTTTTCAGTAGGATTTCCAATGTAAAACGATACTTTATAGAGCATAACTACTCTTTTATTATCAGTGTCAATTGTGTGTAATTATGTTAAGCTCTGTCCAAGTTGATGGACAAAAGCAATATCTGACATTTGGACTCAATGTATATTTTGTAATTGAAATAGTGATAACGTATTCAATTATATTTCCTACGTAAGTCAGGTTCTTTATATGGTAAAACTTATCCTTTGTCATCCGTGTGTGATTATGTTGACCACTGTCCATCATGTCCGATGGACATCTGGCTGGACACATGTTATCTACCTTGACGTTTGGTATGCCGTGATGTGATGTCGAGTGTTTAACATTGCACAAGTTTATCAATTGTGTCGCAGGTTTACGTCAAGTTACCATCAACAGGTTCCTCCCCTTTGGTCGTTTGATGTCCCCAGTATTACCCCATCCTATCTGGTCACGTTTCTGACCACTGAACACGGTCATTCTTAACTTGAGATCGTTACCTGGAAATCTCTCATTTGTGCTTCATACTTTTTGGGGAATATATTCTTGGGAATCAACATTTTGTGATTTTTTTTGCTGATATACCGTTTTTGTGTTAATTAAACGTGTATTCGGGTTTTCCCTTCAAGGGTTGCGACAGCCCTTCCCAACGCCCGATTTTGGTTAGTAAGCTTATATAGTTATTAGTCCTTTTCAGTAATGCGTTTGTCCCTTGTTTCTTATTAAGATACAACTAAAACGCTTCAAGTCACGTTTCAGAAATGTTTACACTTCTTTGGTAACGGTATTTTTCTAACCATGACATATCACCATGATTTTCGTTTTTAAATCCTGAAATTTGAAAACTAAATGTAAAAGTTGGAAGGCTTTTCTATGTCTTGTGATTTCACTTTTAAGTTTTAACTCTTGACTGTTTGTGTCTAAGTACCACATATTTTTTCACGCGGTGTACATTTTCGCTAAGTTTGCGGTTTGAAGAAAAATTGTGAAAACTTGAACGCCATTAAGATACTAGTTAGTAACTAGTTATAACTTGAGTTGGTGGACCACCTTAAATATAATCCCGGGCATTTCCCGAATCGCTTTTACGCCACAGATTGCATTTTAACATTTATTTTCCAAACAAGACAATGACACTCACGGTTACACACTACTGCTTCTTATTTTCAATTCTTAAACCTTGAAAATATAACCTTGACACAATTTCTGTGATCATGTGTAAAATGCGCCGATGATTCAAGGGGCCAAAAAATTAAAATGAGATGGATCAACGCTTTTCCTTGTATCTTTTTAACGACCTCATCGATTGCTGTTTTTTTAAATAGTTTTTCCGTTGTCACACACAATAGAGTATTTTTCTCTGAGTTTCCAACTTCAATGATGACGAAATTAGAAAAAAAAATCTAAGCCAAGTAAAGAAAGTTATTGTTTTTTTTCGATATTGTATCTGTTTATAATGTTACAGACTAAACCTGTGATGCATAATAACATTAACAAATATAACATCTGTAATCAGTTATTCCAATAGCAATGAAATAAGTTTTAAAAACAACATTCGAAATACCGTTAAGCATTGACACCCACTGTTCATCAAAATGATATAAATGGAACTTTTTCCCGATTAAAAAATTTATAAACATACATGGTTCGTTTTTTGTACCGATGTATTCGTTTTGTATAAGTCTTCGCTCTTGTTGAATGAAAATCAACAAATAAGAAATATAATTTTTATAATATGATTTGGTCTTCGTCATTCTATCCACTTAGATCGCATCCGGTTAACTTAGCCACATTTCACCCAATATGTCAACATGTGCACTAATGACCCCCCATTTTTTAACTTTCCTTAGCTATATTATACACGATATGTTCACACTGGGAAAAAACGTGGTATAGTTTACCGGATAAAGAGATACCATTCCAAAAGAATGAATAATTTGAGATAAAACTCATCCTAGTATTTCACGACATCCTATTGAAAGGCACAGCAGGTAGCACCCTGAAACATTTGCAAAGTGGCACGAGCAGATGTTTAGCAGTAATAAAATGATCGCATTTTAACAATTATCCCAATCCTTAATTACCAAACTCGGTATAAGTTGAAGCCATAAAAATGTTTAACGTGGTAATTTGTAAAGTTATGAGTATATTTTTAGAAAATCCGGAATAAAGGAGATGGCTCTTATTCTGATGACTATGTGCATCTCAATTATTCCCGCAAAAAATTTGAACGACTGTTAATAAGATCGATATTTTGGTATGCATTACGTTTTTTAATGTTGTGTA
>JAUUEB010109381.1:0-15015 GCA_032362205.1 Clione limacina | reverse complement strand
GAGAGAGAGAGAGAGAGAGAGAGAGAGAGAGAGAGAGAGAGGGAGAGAGGGAGAGAGAGGGAGAGAGGGGAGAGAGAGATGGATAAAGGTAACTAGCTCTCTTTTCAAATGTCTATCTTTGACTGTAACTATTAAACCTATTAACAAAAATTCATGCCAAGTGCTGCATGGGCCAAATGATATCGAATCCACACAATTATCCTTGGACTAGTAAGTGCAGTAAGTAGTACAATTAAAAGTGTAATCCTATAAATGTGTTGGCATTAATCCAACTATTTTGATATTGAGACTGAAAATTATACGATTTACGGCTTCAGACGCCAGAACACCACACACATCTACTACTACAATATACATTTTGAAGTATAGTTAACTTCTGTGCATAAAAACTAGAAGCAACTATCAAGAGTACACCTTCAAGAATAGGATATATATACATCTTCCATTTACATCAATCCAAACAATTTTGTTCTTTATTCCTCTGCTCTTGGCTTTTTATCACTAAATTACAAGACAACCAGGTTGACAGACAAGAAACAAAGTGGTTAAAAATGTTCTAAACTTGTTTGTGCACAAAATAAACACCGACAACATGGACGACAAACATCTCTTTTAATTGCAATGTTTGTTAAGAGGAGCCGTTTTTGTGTAGTGCTTTTTTGTTTCTTATACAAGAGAACGACTGTACCAGAAATGATGTCTGTCATCGTGTTACCAGTTTGGCTGACTTATCCACGCGCCACACGTCTGCTCACACAATACACAATACGTCTAAGAGCTTCTTATTTACTTGATTGATGGATCTATTTTCGTTTAACATCATCTTCGGAGGCGTAATATATCTAACTTCAACGAGAGCAACATCCCAGCAGCTCGAATTTATGGAATATTGAATCAAAAGTATCCACGCTGGGATCAAACGTGTAAAGTCAGACATTAATTTAATAAAAATTGCTTTCTCTAGGGTATTACAGCTGTATAGATAACGAGATAACAATACGCCGTTCTAAGAAAGCAATTGATACACTGCATAACATTGTGCGGTTGAGTCTGAAAAATTCAAAGTTAAATCAGTTCAGCTAATTATTTTTTATTTTCAAAAATTCCTCTTTGACTTGTTGATTGTTGATTCTCGAGAGCATTTGAAGAATGTAGATAGCACGCATGCACTCTTCTGTGTGTCCTTACACACCATTTAGTCTAGTTTCGCTAATCAGAAAAGGCGTTTAACTATAACAACATGCCATGAATCATATAATAAAATATGTTGCAGTTGCATACTAAAGTATCAAATAACATAGTTGTTAATATACAAGCTGCACTACCAACATCTACCAAATAGGTAGTAGATTTATGGCAACATCTTTAAAGAATTGCCCTTGTATTGCCTCTTTTTCTTAAGACTTTCAACTACCAAGGGATCTTACCTTCGTTATATAGCTTGTATGAACGAGGTCTATGTGCAATATCCAGAATGAGTCGAGTTTTAACGATGGGGTATGTTTAACAAATGTGGAAAGCACGTACCAATGTATAAATATTAGCATAAAATAACAAATAGCCACAGAGCTGGGATCGAACCACAGACCTCCGGATCAATAGACCAGTGTCTTATCACTCAACAATCGCATCCAGATATTTCGACAATAAGATAAAAGCCGCCCTTGCGGGACTTGCGGCTTGCTGAGTGAACATGGCAGACTTGTGTGGTTTATTGTAAATTCATTCTGCGCTTATTGGAAAACGTAATTTTCGAAACATTTTAATTGCACACCATTTGTACGCTCTTACTTTTTCTCTCTCTCTAACTCTATATATATATATCATGTGACGTAATGTTTTTGGCTACACGTAGAGAAACAGACTGGCGGCTTTTGTTAAAAGCCTCTTCGCTGTCTTCGTGATTTAAAAAAATCTTCTTATACCGAGATGAAATTAGATAACAAGGAGGCTCTAACGCTTCTATAAAGGAATGACAAGGTGAAACTCATAGAAAATACCAGAATATTTGTATGATACTTACCTCCATTGTTATATCCAAAGGCAAATGTTTATCCACTAATTCCTGGACAAAGGGCAATGAACAATCCATTGTCCTACTCACGTATTTCTGTCATAACAAGTGTCTCTTAAACAATCTCCACACGGAATGTCACATTGATGATACACACACACAGACAGCACCCAGGCACTTTTCTACCACACACAAACCGGAACTATGGCAAAGTTTAAGAATTCAGACCTATAGTACTCCCACTCGTCATCGAGTGCATATTTCTGACCACTGTTTGCCTATTGAAATATTATCCCCGTGTTTTCAGCAATGCAATTGAAGCACGTCCTTGGTGGGACCATAGAGTAAACAGGACAATACTTGAGCGGACACCACGCTCTGGTGTGATAAGGAGCTCAAGGCTTGGAGATATGGGACGAAACAGGTTTTATGTTTGATGTTTGCCGCAAATCAAACGTTTAAGAACACTTGTCCTCAATATGTCTTTGCCCTATCAATTCGATCCCTTTGGTAAAATATAAAAAGAGGACTTGAGCACACAATTAAGCTCGACTTAGGTAATCGGTGGGCGCTCGGTCGTCGACCTCACGAGAATGTTTGGTCACGAAACACATAATTCAATGTTCAAAGCTAAGAGACAGTGATCCTTTTGGCTGCTAACAATATGTTTGCAGGAACATAATACGTTTCAAAAACGATATGATACCTATAATAATAATTTATCTTAAGTCATGCCATGGCATTAAATCAGAATCACTTTTATAAATCATAGGTTATTTCATACTTCAATTTCATAATCGTAGTCAATTTTTTTAATGACTTATTCACTGACGTCTTTGATTTTGTTTGAATCAATTAACATAGACTAGATATCTATCTATAACACACATCGCGTCATAACAGCAATGTTACGTTTATAGCTTGTTCTATTTGTTTTTAACAAACCTTTTTTATATTCAACACGAAAAGGTACCGATCACAAAATAACTGTCCCAAGAGAGCAATCTTATCCGAAGCATCAATAATTTACATGATAAACACTTGTGCCAGAAAACACAACGTTAAAATTTCGAGTCTTTGAAAACAAGTGTGTCGTGCCGTAAAATAAATACGCAAAAAGAACGAGAATAAGAAGATGTCAAATCCCCCTTCGACCACTTAATGAAAGGAATCTTCACTCCGGTCAACAAACACAACTGACATGAACACACAGACTTTCGACACAATGCGCACAATGTCCATGCAGTATGCAGTATAGCACACTGGTGTTGGGGAACTCGAACTTTTGTCTGGGGGATGGTACATATTGACAAGGAAGAGAAAATATTCAAGGTAACTATCACTCCAATAGGGCGTGTGCTATCGGTCACGCCGAACTTTCTGTGCATAGGTGATCAATCTAGACGTGACCGTCGCCCTGTCATGTCAGTAATGTCAATGTGCACCTGTCGTGCCTAAACGTACATGTCCGACACGGCAATATAGTCAATAGGGAGGAAATAGTAAACAATCGTTGTATATGACATGCTAAATACTACGTTGGCACGCTTCGATTGCATCTCCAATAAAAATGTACATAATAAGACACCGTTCTCATCCTTTAGCTTGACTAACGGTTCATTTAATTCATTGATTAACATCGGCGCTTTGAGCACCGAACCGGAAAACTGTCGGATAAGAAAGAAGAACAATCACTTGACCATCAAATGACCGGTGGTAGCTACCCATGCTGTGTGTTGTCCAACTAAACAGATCAAAGAATAGTTTATCAGTTGGTTAGAGCCATGTCCAGTATCTTATGGACATTGTGTCACATCTAAGCTTCACCAATAAGGCACAATAGACTCTAGAGATTACAGTGTGACCAGACGTAGGAAGATTGACCACGTACAATGTCAAGATAGTCGGAAAATGCAAAGAATTTTCATGCAGTTAAATTTGCTGATCACGCTGTTTAAACGTAGGTAAAGTATTGACGCGACACGGCTGATTTAAATATATACACGTACTCATAAAATAGATTGTGATCGATATCATTTTGTTATTTAACGCCAGCCTCTTAAATTGTGTTCAACGCAAGAGTCACGCGTACTAAACAAATATACTAAAAGCATGAATTCAGAAATTTAAAATAAGTTAATTAATATCATTGTCCTTATACGTCCCTTCCTATAAATAGTATCGTGTATATAACCCAATTAAAATAGTCATGTACAGTATTGAAATTCAGTATCACCGGATGTTATGAAAAGCGAGTAAAGACCAACATTCCATTGTTAAGTCATACATGTACAACTATTCAGCCCATGATAACTACGATCAATGACAATACAACCGTTAATCTTCTAACAGCTTAATTTTTATCCATTGAAAGAGTATACGTGCATGTTTATATTTTTAGTGAATCACGTATTGACACGTATAAAGTAGATACTACTCGTTCACCAGGCGCGTCTCTAGGGGCATATTGTAATGCCCTTCTCCCATATCAGGGGGAAAAATGCTCACAATGTGCACTATTTTCACATACATTTCAATAACACCCACCATCCCCTAAAAAGATATACCCCCATTTAAAAATCATAAATACGTGCCTATTGTTAACAAATTTAAGATAAAATTGCAAAATACTTTCTACGGTTACATGACGTTTAAATTTGCCAATAATCTCATCCCCATTATAATTGTTTTTTAATTTCTTAACGTGAACACAGACACACAAATGTACCGTCACTAATATAGATGTCAGATGTGTACAATGGCAAGTTACAAATCAATGTCCAACTCTTTTGAACATACCGTAAATGTAAGAGATACAAGTTAGTAGGTACAAACATTGAACACGTGACGTGAACACAGACAGCCACTCGCTCATGTTTGATGTTACAAAAACTCAATTCTTCAAAAGGCAAAAAAGTAAACATGCAACCTTTCAGCACATCCATCATAAAAACTAGGGTAAAGTTAAACGGCCCTTTTTCTCTTGTATTTTTTAAAACTAAGAGAAGGTACAAAAACAATTGTAAAGCTGTACAGGTTGATGATGTTGTGGGTTTTCCAGACATGAAAGAGTGACATTTAGCAAATAAAAATTTACAAAGGTTTCTTTCTTTATTAAATGGTCTAATGCCCTTATTCAACTCAGGGATTTTCAATCTGCTAACTTGAAGACACTATGATAGCGGCCGATAGAACTCGCTTACATTTAATCCTGTTTCTCTAACATTACGGACAACATTTTAACAATTGAGCCCAAAGCTAAACAAACTGTGATAGACTTTGGAGGGCGTAAACCACAGGAACTGGATCATTGCCGATTTAATGGGGCAAGAAGTCAGTATGCCAGAGGTCAGGCTCAGTGGGGGATTATGGGATCATTTATCTTAAATTAGGGGATTATCTCTTAGAAAAGGGGCATAACCCTGTCTAGGTTTGTACATTTTGGCGTTTAAATTGGCAAACAGACTGCTTTACAATTGTAAAGTTGAATAAATAAAAAAGGGATCTAGAATGCATGTCAAATACTGGGCTGAATGAAGCATGCCTTAGTTTTTAGTCTTTTAATATTATAATATTGTATATCCATTACGATAAGAAGGATATATTTCTTTTAGAGCAAATATGAGAGATAATATTATGTTTACAAATATAGCTTTTTGGTCGTCAAACTCTGGTAGACACTAGAAGGCTTCAAAGTTTTGGAAGCACATTCTTTACAGCGCATGTTTTTTTCCTTGGTATATAGTCCAACGACCAGTTGTTGGTCCCATTCTGCACAATAATTTAAAGGGACGGAATAAAATAATTAAAAAGGGACACTCATGACAAAGTGAAGTTTAAAAAAACACAACAGGCAAATACTTAACGTCCAGCTTTACTGAAACTGTACTTATTGCTACACTTCTGATCGTGACATTGATGTAGTTTAATACAAATGTTTGCCATTTGTACAAGGTGACCAGAAACACCTGCAACCCATTAACAAGTCAATAACTTTTGAACAAATAACACGAATCATTTGAACATTCACATGCATGATCTTTGTTCTGACCATATTTTATATTTTAAATATTATTAGATGATCTTTCAAAGTTAAAAGTTATGAGACATGTTCTAAGTGAGCCTTTTTCTTGAAATGCACACTTTCACTCGTTCCTCAAAATGGTCAATAATTCAAAAAGTTGTTTATCAACAAGTCAATAACTTTTGAAAAATAACATGAAACACATGAAATACAGGTGGGAGAGCGAGTGTGAGAGGGAGAGTGTGTGTGAGCGAGCGAAAGAAAGAGAAAAATAGCAAGAAAAAGAGAGAGAAATAGACAGACAGAGATAGAGAGAGTCAGAGACAGGCATAAGGGGAGGAAGCGAAAGAGTACAGTCGACATTAATATCATTAACAAGTGTTCTTGAAAACGAAATATTGTCTTTAAAAAACACCAACATATTTAAATTTAGAAATGTTTAGAAAAGTAGATTGTGGTGGTGTAGAATGATATCAAGGAGATAACTTTTATGGATGAAATATACAAACGTTGTTGAAATGTATAGTATTCTTTGTTTCAATTGTTTCAATAACAGTAATTTTTATTCAGCTAGACAGCAAACTCATCACTTAACTTAATTGAAATGATCTAATTTTAAAGCGAACACAATTCTGTACTTCTGGTTTGTAATGACAAGTCATCTTTTCATTTTAAAACTCGTCAGTAGTAACTGCCAGGCCTGTACTTCAGTCTAGGGCACACAACTACTTTTGCACAAAAATCAGCTTGCTTTAATTCTAGTTACGTCCCTTTACACAGCTAAAACTCTGTTGTGCCATGGCAGGTACGTACATACATTTGGTGAATATTCTATAATATGTGACTTCATACAAATAAAGTACTTTTGTGGTTTTTCTAATTAATCTCTCTTTTTCTTATGTATTGACTATTACAAAATGAAAAATTGTTTATTCTCAGATATATCCATATTTAGCATCAATCAATCAGCTATCGGACCATCTTCGAGTGAACATGAATTTCATTGTACGTACTCACTATTAACTCGATATACTTTGTGTATGTGTGTTAATGAAAGTGTTAGGCGTGTTCGTTGATATTATTTTAACTGAGTAGACAATGTTTTGAATCTTCTTTCATGTCAATATGATACGATGTTTTCCCCTTATTACAAGAAAAATGAATACAACAGTTCAAATTGGACACGTTCTTTTCAAAGAATTCTGATTGCATGACGTAGTTTCAAAGCAGGCTTTGGATGTTCGGACTATAAATTACTATTTGCTTGTTTGTGTTCGGTTGTTTATTGCTCGAAAGAAGCCATACAGAGAAGCTTTACACACTCGTGTATTTGTTTAACAATTTGATGCTTCAACTCGCCCAGCCGGCAGCCGCTATCCGTCAACAGAAAGTACTTTCATTTTTAAACTGCTATTATAGCACAGTTAGTAACCGAGTTTTTTCTATGGATTGTATTTCAGTTTTTGCCGCATCTTGTATGGCATCACACATATGTGTCTCTTATACAGTAATGTAATTGGTCTTCAGATATCTATGATTCACATTTCTCTGTCTTTTGTGACATAACGCATATGAGTTGACATGCTATTTAAAAAAATGTAGATGATTTGATACAGACGTTAAAATTTAAGAACCAAGCTACATACTGTACATTCATCAACCGAGAGATAATTGTGTGACAAAATAGATAGGATTGCCATCTTAATCTTAATAAAGTGTTAAAACTACAAATATGAGGAGATAAAAATAACAATCAAATATATATAAATTACAGTTAGTAAACAAAGCTACTTACGGGATCTTTTTTGCTTGTGGAGATGTGTTGCCCTATTCCAGTATTGACAGTATGTCTCCTTGGAAAAGGCCGCCTTCCGGGTGCTGCTCGGTACTGTTCGTCATCTGGATGCACCCGTAGACCTGAGGTCTTGCCACTTGACCGTGTACCATATCCAGAATCAGATTCATAATTCCGTGGACCACGGCGCCCAAGTGTTGCGTATGCAGTTACATCTGAAGGTCGTCGAGGATACCCTCCACTAGATTCGGAATCACTGTAGTAGTGAGGAGGAACACTTCCAGGGCGAGGTACATTTATCGACTCATATGAAGTATCCCCACTGCTGTCCGGGGGAGGTACACTCTCCGGTCTTGGTGGCTGATAACCATGGTGGACCATGCCAGGATGATTATATTTGTTGTTATGGGCAATAACAGCATAGTTGTTCTGCACCGGCAATGTGGCATAACTGTTTGCGATGATACCACTGTCACTTGGTCGACGAGGATGGTTGTGGTAGTAGTTTCCATTGCGGTCCGGATGACGTTTACCAGAATTGTTACGAATAAGCCCGAGGTCAGATTCAGATTTCCTCGAAAGAAAAACTGTGCCCTGTGGGCCGTTGGTGTTATACATGGCAGGTGCTGTGGGTTGTTGGGTGGGTATGTTAGTGTGAGAACCACGTGGAAGAGAGCCGTAGTAATCCGGTACTGCTGTTGGTGTATTGGAGCGTGACCTGGAGCTTCGTGGTAACGAACTATAACCTTGTTGATAAACCTGACCAGAACCACTGTGTGCAGATGACCGCGGTAAACTACCGTACATGTTATTGGGATCGTAGTAGCCGTTCCGTGGATCTTCTGGATTGTATTTAACAGGATAATGAGGCTGTGAACCAACTGCGTTCACATGTTGGTTGCTTGTCGAGCTGTGTTGCCCTAGCCCAACATTGACTGTATGTCTCCTAGGCATAGGTTTCCTGTTTAGAGCCTCTACCATGACTGGCTTCTGGTCTGACTTAGAAGTCGCAATATTAGATGGACGCATTTCGCGATACTTAGCCTGCTTAGCAGAGTGTATCGCTGCATCAGAGTGATGTCTCTGTACAGGGAGATGCTTCACAACTCGCTGCTCACTGACTTCTTCCTTTTTCTCACTTCGAACAGGTGGAGCAATGTCTAAAGGGGGTGAGCCGTCCATACTGAGCTGCTGACCGTCGATAACAACCGTCTTCCTATTTTCAGCGTTTCGAGAACCACGTCTCACTGGCTTTTGCTCACTATTTGAATCACTAAAACCGTAATTTGATTTCTTAGATTCATCAGATGAAGAAGAAATCCTTGGTCGCATCTTTACTTCTTCCGGAGCATTGCTCTTTTGTTTGTCCTTCATAAACCGTTTTCCTGAAGCAGAAGCATCCGATTTACTTCGAACTTTCGGCTTGCTTTCAGAATCTTGCAGCTTTCGAGGTTTGACTGGGGGAGTAGCTGAACTTCCATCTTTACTTGACTTGTTAGAGGAAGCAGCTGAAAGGAGAGAAAATAAGATAAACAATTAGTTTAAAGATTCAACTGTATATAAACGTATGAGGCATGAAATTATGTACAATAACTGACGTTGCCTTCATAAGTAAATTGAATAGATCCAAAGAATACTCTTAAGTCATAGGAGGATATTTCTTAGAAAGGGGCGAGAAAGATTTTAAGGGAAAGACATTGTTCAAATTAAGTTTATGATAAATAATGTTTCAATATTTAATAGTAAAAGAGTCACGAATTATATCAATTCACATAATCAGGCAAACAACTTTAAGCTGCACTCAAGGTACCTATAATAGCACTTTATTTGTAGCCCATTTTCAGTTATTAAAAACCCAGATTGCTTGCTTTCGAACTGTTTATCTAGCAGCCTTAGTACCCTCTTAAGACGGAAAGTGGCTTTTGTTCGTATCTTAAAAAGTGTAACAGTACTGTAGTATGTAAAACAATCCCGAACGCAAGATGAACTATTTTGCTTTGCTCTTGACCAGTCGAGTTTGCCGAGTTGATACGACGCAAACACATAATAATCAAATACTATTGACGTTGTGAATTCATAAGTTTTGCATTTAAATACAAAAATATTGTGCTCTTTTGATGAAATAGAAAAAAATATCCAAACCTATAAGAATCCAGAATTTTAAGATCAAGCACGTTAACTACAAATACGTATCTAAAGTATCATGGTAAAGCAAATGTTATTTTATTATTTCTTTTAAACTAATTATACCTTCATTTTGTACATGCATCTTAGAGTATATTTTTTTAAATAAACATTGACGCCATAAAAAGTTTAGGTGAAAGGTCACCTTCATTAAATGAAAATGTGCATTTTCTCCTTTGTCATTTGTTTGGATCTGGTAAGACAATATATTAATACACAGTTCCAGAAAATCAAACATAGAAATATTTGTATTGTTATAAAATCACACACAATAATGTTAACAATAATAATAAATAGTATGAAGCAATGTCACTTAACTTATGGAGTAAATACAAGCCTCGACACCTCTACATAACTGTGAGGACAAGTCAAGTAGGCGTAACAAGAAGATAAATGACTCATTTTAGGGCGACATTTCTGGCCGTGTTTGACCAACGTCAACGCTTATTTGACCACATCACACAATACATGATCTCTGTGATAAACGTTCTCCTCAGATATTAAGAAACGGAGACAGACGAGAAAATAAGAACCTAGTTTGTAATCCCAGAATAAGATTTTAAATGATTTTCAACAATAATAAACCTTATATAAATATTCGAAGATGCGCGGTTCAGAGTAGCTCTACGTATCTTCCACCGAATAATCACCTTAGTTTGTCGCGCAAGTTGGTCTCATGAAATACGTTGACATGCTCAATCTATTTATGTTATTTTACGATACTTTAACAACAGCGTGTAACTATAGCAATGGCTTGTTGCTAACAAGAATATAACAAAGACGTCACTAAAAACTAAAATTAAAACTGGTTGATATATTTCTAGATAGTTAAACATAGCCGCTGCTGGTTATCCTACATAATGGGGGTCAACATGTCATCATTTAACTTTAAATTTGGGTTATTTACTCCAAAATAAACTTTATTGTCACACATGTTTATCCGGATGTCTAAATGCAGTCGACATCTTTGATTTGAGTGGTTGACTTGCAATGCCAGTCGAAAATCAAACGAATTCAAGCTACAATCTTTGAAAATTGTTGTGGCTCGTCAAGACCTTGTCTAATACCATGTGAACTTGCGATATCATGAAACTACCACTCAAATCAAACATCTCGACGCGTACATAAGAATAACAAAGTATGAGATTTTACCAATATAGTTAAGTCAAAATGACAAGGGGTCTGTTAAACTTGAATTATTTTTATATAAGTAAGTACTACGCAGTTATTCGTATGCATACGTTGGGTCACGATCTGTTATTTAAGTGGTCGACTTGCGATATCGGTAACAAATCAACTGGGTTAAAGTTGTTTGAACATTGATTTGGCCCGTATAGACCTTGTTTGACCTTGAATGACCTTGCAGGAATCAACATTGAAAACCAAAAAATTACTCATTGTCACAAATGTTGTAAGGGGCTTCAGCTCAAATCGTTTTTTAGGGCAAAGACATAGGGAAAAACGTTTTGATATGTTTTAATTTAGCTCGTTTTGACCTTGTTTGACATTGATGGAATCACGAATTTGAAAATTGCACAACGACACACCCTCACACATGATGCGATTGTCTCAAATACAAAAAATGTATACGTCACATGATTTTAAGGGCAAAGTCATCAGAAAAAACTCTTGTACTTTTAAGATTTGACCTTGTTTGACCCCATTTGACCTTGCAGGAATCAAAAATGAAAACAATGACGCATCCAAACAAATGTTATAAGACATTGTATAAATCGGTCATAGGAAAAAAATGCTTTGAAATCTTTTAAATGTAGCTCGTTTTGATCGTATTTTACCTTGCGGGCATCAAGATTGAAAATAGAAAAACCAAACCTCACAAATGTTGTAAGCGGCTTACATACTAAACATTGCATTAATCAGATAGTTTTTATGGCAAAGTCATACATTGAGGTCGAATTTCAATATTTTTCAATCAGGACAACACATGTTAATATTTTAAAGGTCCTTACAAAACCTAAAGGTCCTTTGGCCAGTTGTGGTTTCGTCAGGACAATACGATAAAATGGTTGATATTTAAAACATGGAGAGATGCACTATACGTATGATTTGACTTCTAATATCATTTCGTTATGACTGAATAATTAATTGATTGAAAAGGCCCCAAGCAGTTTAAACAACACGCAAGGCTGGCGTTCATTAAATAATATAATTAGTATATTGCGAAACGACAAGGAAAATAAACATCAAACGCCACTTCCACGGTTGTTAGTTCAACAACAAAGAGCCTACATAATGGTTCAGTTAACAAGTTACTTACAAGAGTCGATCGCATAGACCACCATTGCTTGTCTACAAACAAAAGCATTTTCTTTAAGAATTAACAGAGCCACGCCCGAACGGAAGGGCAATTCACAGATCAATGCACAATGCGTATAAAGGGAAAACAAAGCGGTTATGTTATGAAAATATAGGGGCATTTTATATTCTATTGAGTGAGAAACAGACCATGCCATTGTGGGTTTTAAAAACAGAACATGACCAAGCATTATAGGAAGATTTAACTCAAATGGGTACAATCATGTATGATAAGAATAATGTGTTTGCTAATGCCGAACGTTTAAATCTTAATATTTATGTAAAATGAAAATATATTTTTTAAGTCATTCAAAGAGTATTTATTTCAGTAAGAAGCAGATAGAGGAAACATATGAACTGTAAGTAAAGGGGAAGAGGGGAGAGGGAGAGAGGGAGGGAGGGAGGGAGGGAGGGAGGGAGGGGAGAGAGAGAGAGAGAGAGAGAGAGAGAGAGAGAGAGAAAGAGAGAAAGAGAGAGACAGAGATAGATACAGCGACAGAGAGAGACAGAGAGACAGATGTAGATATGTTTACAGTGATATAGGGAAATATCAAGGTTTAAGTGCACCAAGAAGGATACATTCATGTCATATTGAACTCATAAAAAGGTCTGAACATTGCCAAAAACATATTTCCTGTGAATTATGATTTCTATTATATTACCACATTTATATAAGGCCATGTGTCACTCACCCGATGCACATCATAGAGAAATGATTATTATACGGACATTTATGTCACAATGTAGACAGTGTAACACCGCAGTACATCCTTGCACAAATTTATGCTACCACTTAAACTCACAGAAAACTGAATTATCAGCTTTTATTCATGACAAGCTATGTAACATTTAAGTGTAAAATGTCAGACGTGCAAGAACCACGTGCCCGGGAGTAGTGTCTACCTGAGACTAAAGGTGTTCCCCCTAACTGCCGATACCTGGGAACAATACCATGCTCCTTGTGAAAAATATGATAGTGTTGAGTCAATTAGGAACCGCAGCAAAACTGGGTCACACGCTTGTTTTTTTGCTCAGGGCGGAAATGTGAGCTAATTTTCAAAAGAATTCAACATCTGTCAACCTCATTGTCATTGAACATGACCTTAGGCTAATATGAGAGATTATCATAAAGTCCTTAGCAAAATTTCATGTTTGATTAAAAACCATGCCATGCGTCTCTTTTTTAAATTGATTATCTTAAATCTTAACATTGCACACGAGACAAAAGCATAGAATAATGTTAACGTATCTTTTGTTAAATGAAAAATAAAATAACACATCCTCTTACTTTTAAAAATAAAAACAACAAAGGAGGAACATAAATATAGATAAGAGGTCATCTGAGCTCACAGTTTTCCCATTTAAAAAAAAACTATGCATATGGCACAAACGGTGTTGCTCTCGTGCCAGTATTTTTGTATCAACATATATTTGGTTACCCTCTCAAAGATTTCGAGAGTAAATTAAATCAAATAACTGCTGCACAGTAAAAACATACATTGCATGGCATAAGACGGATCGCCACGATTAGACAAATCGTTAAATAAGTGGTAGACGTCGTGCATTGTACATGTTATTGTACATGAATGACAATACATCACTACGTTATTAACCAACGGCTCTAGGGTAAAGCTAACGTTATGGTCGTTAATAGAATAATCGTGTTCTACGATTCTCATAATACAATTCAGATTTAGCGTCCTTTATGGTGATGTAACTGTGTTATGGTGGTATATTAAGTTATGTAGAACATTTAATTCAGTGCTAAATCATGATATTTGGTGGATCATAATGGAAAGCGAAAAGTTTTGCATAATAAATACGAATTTAGATAGAAATTAATTTCCATGGAAACTAAAGACCATATCGTATATCTGTATCCGGCGGCCTCTGTATCATATCACGTTACTTTTTATTTGTGTTATAATCATAAAAGCTCATCAACCCATTCAAGACGGGGCGTGGTGACAAAGTGATTAGTGCACTCGCTTACCATTCGAATGATCCTGGTTCGAATACCTTCTTCACAAATTTTCTACCGCCCTCGTATTCACTTAGCAGTATACATGGGTAACTGACCCTTAAAAGGCCTGGGTGTTCAAAGGCGACGTGGAAAGAAACTGGCCACCCTACCACACTATGTCGATGGCCCAGGACAATAACCTCAATCACAATGGTAATTCCCTAATGTAAGGATTTGATACAAACTTTACTTTACCCATTCAAGCACCACTCTGACTGTTATGTATCTAAGCGTGTTTTATCTCATTTTTCAAATGTTGACGTACTCATAATGGCTTTCCTCCTTATACATTGTTCAGATAATAACAATTTATTCTGGTGACCCACATCCCCGACCTAGATGACAAGCTGCTATTGTGATGGGAATTGCTAAAATGTCATTCCACGTATCAAGTGAATAATGAACATAATTTGACTATTTAAATTTAAATGAGCTGTCACATTTGGCCCCACGCAAAGAATTGTAACACGGTAAATATTGTACATAATTTGTACTTTAACACATACGTTAATAAAGAAACCCTATAAAGAAGAGTGGGCATATAATGGAGGTGAGGCATGCCATCTGAAAGAAGACGTTCGGCAGGGGCGGCGGAACGTTTGAAGGGCAGGGGGGGCGAGGAATTTTAAAAGGGCACTTTCTAAATTTTAAAAATTACC
>JAUUEB010109270.1:0-15015 GCA_032362205.1 Clione limacina | reverse complement strand
ACATTTTTTTTCGCTGTGTCGATCAATAAAAATCCATCCAGTATGTGGTTGAAGTGTAAGATTACACGGGGGGGGGGTAGGTGGTGTGTAAGAAAGGTGAATATAGGGGGGGAGGGGTCCAAAACCCCTAAAAAAGGTGTAAGATGATATTTGAACGCTCCCTAACGCGTCTATCATCATCGTGTGAAGTGTTGCATTGTTGCACTCTACCACGTCCTAAAATAATCTACGACCTAATCACCATGCCGCTTGGTGGTTGATGTTTTTACAATAAATATGTCTGCTGTGAGTTGTGGCTTTTTCTGCTTCCCTCTGCCTTTCCTTTATTACTTTTTAACTTGTTTAAGCTTAAAGGTGGATGATTGACACTTAACACTAAGCTTTTTTATCAAAAGAAGTTTCATGTTTGCTTTCATGCGGTTTATTTTGGTAAAATTAGTCCTTTGAATTGATTACATTTTCTCGTTGAAATAAGTATTTGCATTTAAACTGATCGTTGAGTTATTAAGAATGCACTTAAAACTTAAATGCACAGAAAAGTATAATAGTGTGAATATGTAAAAGGGGCTTTTAAAGATGTCTCTGCTTGACCAGTGTTTTATAAAGGGAATACAGCCCGCTTGTTATTTGATAGGATTGTTATTGCCTCACGAGTTGCCAAACACAGTAAAAGCACGATGCTTGACAAGTGCTATTTATTGTGTTTATAAGAACGAATAGAGAAATCATTGAAAGCCCTTAAAATAAATGGATGTTTAAAAAGTACGATAACTTTTGTAGGATAGAAATGGCACCGATTTTACAATTTACAATCAAAACATAACATATCTCTCATCAAATAGTGCAGTTTGCTTTTTTTTCGTCTCGAAGTTTAAAACTTAGTATAATTGATATATCATGCATGTACGTGTGGCTAATTATGTATACATAAACACATCATAACAGAAAAAAGTATTGTCCATCACTGTTCAAATGTATACATTTTTTCCTGCTCTTATGAGAGTGTCGATCTTGAGGAACAATGGTCAGTATGTTTGTTGTTTGGATTTTTCCACAACGAAAATAAGACTAGGAAGCAGTTCATTTCATTTCTCACACTTCTCAAGGTCATAAATTGAGGGAGGCCATGGGATGGTTTCTGACTGATAGATATACTTACTTTATAGATGCATCATGTTTTTAGTAACTGCTCATCACTGATACCTAACGATATGCTTCCACATATCACATAAATCAAATATGTGTTGACAAAAACTTTGTAGTAAGGAGAGTGATATCCAAACTTTTGACATAATATCTTCCCCATGCCTGGTCAATTTACCCTTTCCCGATTAAGTATACCAGCTTTGTAATTCAACCAAATACATATTTTTGCGGAACCCTGTTCATTACAACTCACCCCTGTCGTAATGAGACGGTCTGTTCAGTAATCCGTGATCCAGTTGTATGTTTTTCCAACGTGTAAATTCTTGGTCATTGTAAAAAGTCGCTACAAAAAATCAGGAAAAAATGCGCGATGCTGTTAGCGGAAGTGTAAAGTTTTGATTGTAAATCGTAAAATCACTGCAATTTTGATACTAATTCACCAAAAGTGTTTTTTCTTATATTCAAAGTGTTCGTCTCAATGGGACAAATTATAAGGTGTTCTTCAGTGTGTTAAGCGGTATCAAAATGAGAAAAATACTCCCGGTGACAGGATTGGTAACCATGATAATACGAATGTTAAACTTTAATCACGTTTATTTTTCTTATTTTCATACCGTTCAAGACAATAAATAGCTTCATCGAATTCATCTCATCGAGACGAACACAATGAAAACCAAAAAATTATATTCGGTCGATAAGTATAGACAGGAGAGCAATTTTACGATTTCAGCCCATGCGTACCGGAAGTGGTTTTTCGTCGATATCTCCGTTATGCGTTAATATATTTTGCCCAAACTTCAGATATAAGCTTTTCTCGCCAATGCAATTCAGGGCACTTTGTAAATATATTTTTTTGGTGGCCATCTTGGATTTTAAACTCAAAATTACACCTTTTTCCGCTCAAAATCGAGAGGTATATAGGAGCTCTATCTTAAGTACCTAAAACCATTGAGAAACCATGTTTCGGAGAAAATGGTCACGGAACTCATAAAAAAGACTCTAGTATAAATAAAAGTGAAATATACATATGGCAAACGTGATCTTATCGATTGAAATTCAAACCTCTTCAATCTTGGTTAAAAAATCATGAATATGGAATGTTCTAAACAAGCCAAAAAAATGAAGATAGTAAAATATATTAATCAGTCAGATTCTGGAAGCTTTGGTATTTCCGTATTTCGAAGTTTAATTATATTATTCTCTGAAATGGGGAATAATGACAAACGGTAGATTTCACAACGGTGAAAAAGTCTGTCAATTTTTCAAACAACACCTTTGTGTTCATGTCGAGTACTCAACCTTGTCACATCAATCGGAGATAAATCTCCAAGCCAACTGACCTCATTCAAATCCGCGTTAAAATCTCATTGACATTCATAAGAAACTCATTTTTGAAAACATTGAACTGATTCTTTCAAGTGCAGTCATTTCCTATGCGACCTTGCCACTGATATAATCTTCTTTTAACGGCTTCCAGTCTCGCTTTTTTCTCATTATCCGTAGAACTTGTCGTCCCATTGCATTCAATTTGGACTAGAGGTGCAGTGCAATCATGCTATACGTTCTCAGCGGTATTCAGCAAGGTCACCAAGGCTTCTTTTTGGTTGATAAGCTTTTATTTTTTTTATTAGTGAAAAATGATGATTGTTATGCTGTTGTTACTGTGTGCAAAAAGATAAAACTATAATAAAATACCCTTTTAATAGGGGCAGCATTACTAATCATTTTGTTGTAGTTTATAATTTCTTGAATGTTATTTATAAAGATCTAAATCTTGATGCCAATATAACAATATTACTCTGAATTTGCTATATTTGCAGAATTAGACTTATATCTCTTTTTAAATTGAAGTTTTGTCAATCTAACTGATAACAACCTTTACAACAAAGTTTCTCTCTAATAAAGACAAATGTTAAAAGCGTTATTTAGGTGATGATCCTTGATTCATACTTGTTAAATCTTTGCAATTTTGACAGGTTGTTTTTTAAAAAAGATATATAAATAAATCTAAAAGTAAAGTTCACATTTGTATCTAGCTGTAATTACAGGCTATATTGATCTTTTTTCCCTGGTATTTTATCATTTTCAAAAAGTTTCTTCATAGCCACACTTTATATTCACAATAAAGTACAATATTCAAATGAATTTGGTTGGAATTGAAAATTAAATTACTTTATGAATTTCAAAACTTCATATAAACATGTACAATTTAATTGAAAAGTATGGAAATAATGTGTATTGGTTAGGAAATAGTTTAAGATGACAAAACTAGAACAAAACCCGGACCAGACCAAGAGGACAATGACAGAGTTTTTAAGCTATTTATATTATGTTAAGTTCGGCTTAACTAGACAAAGTATAAATATAAATTGCCCACAAATCACAAAAGCCAAGCTAAGCAAAATGTTCATGTTATGATAACGGAATGAATAGATATTTGATAGAAGCAGCCAATGTCGTAACGCCTTTATCATCATTCTGTGATGTTCTAAATTGATCATTTGTATCACGTCCTAGAAGATTGATTCCTCGACTTCGTCTTCTTGCTACGTTGTGGTTGATGTTTTTATAATAAAGACGTCTGGTGTGATTTGTGGCTTCTTGTGCTTTTATTTTTAGCACTGCCTTTGACTTTCTTATTTCCTTCATTATCTTTATTTTTTGTGATGATGCATTCTGTGAGTGAATTAGCTCTCCGACTGTTTTTCGCTCACAGAGAGTTGTGTATTGTATTTTTCAAAAGAACTCGATGTCTTTTTCTTGTTCTTATTGTTGCTCAAGTTCACTATCATTCATTACTGAATTAACAAAAACCTTAAACGGAAAAAAACTTTCATGATTTGTTCAACTCCGTATCAAGTCTGGTTCATATGCTATTTGACATTTGATGTGTAACAATAACTTTGATTTGGAGGGTATTTCACAATATAGGCGAAGCAGCGAATTATATAGTAGGGGACACAGTTCGACAAAATCAGATGGTACCTGCACTTTTGGTCAATTTCATGAGATTTTGGTTGTTAGCTATTTTGGGTATGGGGAATCTAAATCCGTCGACGGACAATCGATATCTGCCCCCGTTTGTCAGCAAACACCAATTAAAAATGGCCGCCGTTTTTCAGGCTGAAATCACATATCTCGAAAACTATATGAGATAAAGAGCTAAATTTGGTGGCAATTTATAGGTTTTTAGGGTCAGAGCGCATTGTGGTTTCGGGGGTTCCGACAGTACCATAAGCTCTGGCACTCCCAGCAATTTTCACGACACCTGACACAAATCAATATCGTTAACGTTAGGCACCTTTAAGACTACGAAACTCCGGCAATTGACAATCACTTGTGCGTTGCCTGTGACCTGGGTCCCCATGGGTGAACCATTATGTTTTGTAACAATGCAGAACCATTTGAAAACCACTGCCGAGACTGACGGGTTTGAAGCTTTGACCCACACTCTGATCCAACGCTCCACTTTTGATGTCGACCTTGCCAACCTAAACCTCTCGCCAGATGACACAGTCAGAAAAGCAATTCTAATTTGATATTTTAAAGAAAAAGTCAACGAAAAATAACAGGTAATAATACAACAACAGCCATGTTCGCTATTTTTTGTCTTTACAATAATCGACCCTAGGGTATAAGGAAAGAACGATTCGCCTTGTATTTTTTAGAAGTCATATAAAATACCTGTCGTGATCAGACTTTAAATAATGTATATTTCCTCGTTTATCCAACAACACACACTGGTGACAGTCATGACTGAAGACTATGATAATACCCGTTCATCACTAAGATGAAGCTTGGTCTGACTAAAATAAAGTACTTTGTGACTAAGGTTTGATGAAAAGACTGCACAAACAAATATCAGCATAATGATTTTTAGTAACAATTTTATTTTTATTTTAGAGGACTCCAGACATTGTGTGTTTATAGGATTGTTTGAATGAACTTGATGTCATTTGAGACCGATAGTGGTTATGCTGCCCGCCTCATTTATCGAAATTGTTTTTCAGACTGATCGTGTCGACTTTGGGGAATTGCTTTTTCCATGAGTGGAATTTATAAATGTTTGATCATCATATCGGTTTTTGACTTTGATAGTGTGCATAATCTAGATCATCAATCATCTCGAGTTCATATTTTGTGATTCAATTCATAGATGCAGTAAAAAGTAAAATACTGGTATTGATGTGTAAATACAGGATGGGAAAAATGTAGCATTTACATGAAGACTTTATACATCCATTCAATGATGTCCCATGAATATAGTTATCTTTCATCATTGTCAACAAGATCATGTCATGTAGCGTTGCTAAGAATATTTTAGAGTCACGTCCTGTTACATGGTATATGAACTTTAAACATTTCATTTCGCTAGGTTAAATCATAGCAACGGTGTTTTCTTTTTTCTAACTAAACATTATAACACGATTTTATTCTTTGGGAATAAAAGATATTGTTTATAGATGATAATGCTATGAGGTTGTGAGACACCATGTTTTTTGGATCATGTTCAAAGCCAAAGCCATCATTGTTTGAGGGAGTATAACATGTCATAGTAAAACTTTGTCAAATGTAATTGTTTTACAGGTGTGAGGCGTGTGATTTTAAAGGTGTGCATAAATGCCAACCGGGGCACCCCATTACTCTTTGAGTGATGTAGAGTGATAAGCATGTTAAATTTTCTGAATAGGACTTTGCGATAATGTTTATGTCATTTTGTTAACATTTTATTATAATTCTTGTTGAAACAGTGATTGTTAACACTCTTTTGTGTTAAGCAAATTGTCCTTTAAGACTACATCTTTGAATTTACACACATTATTCTCGGTAAAAAATGTGATTATTCCATAGCCAACGGAATATATAAGCAAACATGGTGTTTTTAGGGGAGATTCCGTGTTTTAAGATGTTGCTGTGTGTGCTAGATGCATGATCAGAATACGACGGGTAATGTTGTATGCATCATATGTTTCAAAATCGAGTAAAATAACTCATTTCACGCAATTTGTGAGATACAAATCTTGCTTTTGTTAGTGGAAAACAAAGTAAAATATTTGATGCACAGATGTTTTCCGAAGACAAATATAGGCAATCTCAATATATAAAGGAGACATGCAAACGACATTTTGCCATCTTCAAACTATCTCTTCCGTATGAATTATCATTTCAAATTTAAATATTATTTTTATTCCTAGTTTATGAACAAATTCAACAGTTCCAAAACATTTCATGGGTTTTCCAGGGGAATGCAACTGAATAATAATAATATAATAATAGTAATACAACTTTGAACGGAAGACACTTTTCAAAGCACTTAGAATACACATATAATGCATGCCAAAGACAATGGAACGTTTTTTTTTGTTATCACAAAAATATTACATGCACGTCCTTTAAGCCCTTTAATTTATAGTCGTTAAGTGTGTTGTCTCATTAAGCTAGATTTATTAACCAGGTGATACGAAAGCTGTGACTTGTTTACGAATTTATCAATTTTAGAGAAATTCCTCTCCACAAATAGCAACTATTTAATAAACAGATTATGTGTGCACGTTTATGTATTATTTAGTTTATTGTTTTCATGATCAAAGTATGTCATTGTTCATTTCATTTGCGTATTTACTCATTTTTTCCTCCATAAAAAAAAGAAAACTCGTTGACTGATTATGAATATGAATTAATATTTCATGACAAGACTTTGACCAAAAAACTACATTTAATAAGAAAGAAGTCATGACAGTCATTGTCTAGTAATAATTTCTTTATTCTTTTAGTTGTTGTATTGTCGTTTGTGTTTGAATATGTGTTTATATTGTATGTGGGTGTCTCTAAAAATGCAGAGCCAATCATATACATAGCAAAGGAATTTGGGGTTCGAATTGTTTTCTCTATGAAAACAGAATCACCATTACAGTTCATACTAAGCTGTTTAAGATAAATGTCAGTTTTTCGTTTGGCATATCTCGCAACCAGAAACCATATATCCGTCATTTGCGTATCAATTTACCCTTCACCAACAAATTAATCGAAGAAAAATAGTAAAATTAAAAACAAATTTCCTTTGAAGCTTTTGTTCTATGTATAAATTTGTAAACACGATTTTATCGTAGAAGACCTTACTGCTTGAAAATGTTTACCTCAACATGAATTTGCATAGTTTATACAAACTACATATGTGTTAATCTCCTTATAGGAAGAATTTACTTGTGCCCTTATAAGAAGAAAAAAAATACGAATTGACCAGTTCTTTTTTTGCAAGACGTTATAAGTCAAGTGCGTCCGAGTTGATAGTAGGTGACCGAAACAAACAAACAAATAACCAAACCGATGATGTATTAGCCAAATCAAGCGGTCACAAACTACATAGTCCCAACATACGCTGTTGCTGAAAAACTATTCACATAGTGTACCCATTGCTGTTTACGAAGAGGCCGGTATATCTATGTTACTTTCTTGTAGGCTACATTTCGGCTCTTTTCATACGCAAATGCAGAAAAGAGGACGGAATTCAGAAAAGCCGGAGCGAAAAGGGTAACAAATCAAACAGGATAAAAGCACGAGAAATTTAATTAGTACAATGCCACAACAAAAAGCGGTCAAAGAGGATTGAAGAACTTGGGTTACAATCAAGGATAAGAACATGTACGTGGGTCACAGTGAGAATTACAAAGATTATATATAGCGGTCAAAATCCAATTCAGACTCTTGATCTGTGTTCAATACTAGATGAGAGGAACAACTTGTACAATAATTATTATACGTCACATCCTTTTCCAGCATAACTTATGAAACGAACTAGGGATACAGCGTCCTTATTTAGCGCGTACATTTAGGATTAGTAGCCATAGATGATATTCTTGCTATTATATTTGGGAGCGTACCCATGTGTCCCGAACCGATGTAAGCACAGTTTTACACATGTAGGCACTCCTAAACACATGTAGACATAGGTGTACACATACAGGTACACCTTAACACATATACACAGTTTTACACATGCATTCATAGCTTCACATACGTAGGCACAGTTTTACACATGTATGTAAAGATGTACACATGTATAGACAGTTTTACACATGTAGGCACATTTGTACGTAAATATATACATCTAAACACATGTATACACAGTTTTACTCATGCAGGGAACAATTAAACACATGTAGACACAGTTTTACTAATATAGACATAGCTTTACACACATATACATAGTTTTACAGATGTAGACATAGGTATGCGGACACGTAGGTACGGGGACACATAGGGGCCCACCCTTATATGTAAGCATAAAACAAGGCTTATATTTGGTTTGCTTCATCAGAGCAGTGTAATATAGCGAAATATAAGCGTCCGTGTGAGAAGAATACGTCATCAAATTACTTCCGCTAAGCATATTTTGATTCGGTATTCTCGTCTTCCCAGTTCATATCTATAAATATACAAAACTTAATTGTATGTATATGCTTGCTTGCTTGCGTGACGATTTTCTCAAAAGTTCCGAAATGGATTAAGATATAGTTTGATCATAGGAATATAATCATTCTAAATGGAGTACTTTATTTCTTCTTTTTCTGTTAAGCCACTTCTTAGGAAATTGGATAACACCGAAGGGACTAAGTCGCTATTCTCCAGTAACATCAATAAAATATATGTATGACACAATGGGCAAACAAGCTAATACTCAATAGGTTATATAGATACAAAATTATCGAATCCCTCTGGACATGTAAACAAATAAAGAGTTTCAAGCTTATAAAAAGATGGCGGAACTCAGCAAAAAATATGAGAACATTGACTCACTGCGACAAAAAAATATTTCAATATTTGTGACACATATACCTACTGAACAACTATCAGTGATAACTGGTTATTTGCAAAACCTAGAAGACCTCAAATAAGCCCCACCTTGTTAAACAGTGTATGTCACTAGTTCTTGTCCCTTTGTCACTTAAATAGTCTTTAGTTTACCGAGGACATTGGTTGTATTTCATCCCGTTCTCTCGAACACAAGCTTCTATTCAGTCATCGGTAGTCTATAGAACAGTTGGCATATTAGGAACTCTTTTTTCCACTAACCTGTGTTGTCTTGATTGCTCTTCTATTTTCATTCTTTCTGTCTGTCGATTGCATATGATCTGATCGCTTCTCCATAATTGACGTTTTACTCACATGTGCAAATAATTGGCGTTTTTATTAGTTTCAAAGTTAACTTTGACTCAGAGCAAAGAAGATTACAAGTTCAGTAGCTGTTAGATGATCGACTAAATTTCATCTTTTCTATTTATTACTTAAGTGTATGTTGTACATGTACAAAAAAAACAAGACGTAAAACACGGTCGTAAAACACGGTAAAACATTTACTTTAGTCAAACGAGATTTTTTGTATGCGCTTTTCTATACCGAGGACAAAACCAGATAAACTTGGGCGTTGGTGGCCTTCAGTACCATGTTTAGAACTCAGGATTTGTCGGTCCCGTGATTTACCCTACCCCTAGACCCTAAGGCCCATCGAAAAACGTGCATGTTGTACATATACAACAAAAGATACAAGACGTACAACACGAACAAACAATTATTGCAGGTAGGGAAAACTGGGGCACAGAGGATACACACATTATTGTGCCCCACATCCGTTTATGAGATAAATGCAAGACAATGCTACTTCCAAACTCAATATTTCAGTGTATTGTAATGAAAACAAGCCAAAATTGAAGTTAACATGTGTAAATAACAAAATAAAATGTACATTTTATTGTTTGTATTTCCAAATAAACAATTGAGCGGTCAATCAAAGTACTATCCGTCTCATTGACCGCAGTTTCAGTGACATTTATTACTCTAACAACAATCAATATGTAATGCTACTCGTTGACTTAGTGACCACAGCACCCCGGGGAAATGTTAAAGAACTCTCAGGATAATCACTCATTTGACCGTTGACTGAGGATATGTTTTGCCCGTCCTTAATGATGGACACATCATTAATTGACTATTATTGTACCGCCAACTGCATTTTAGCTCAAAGGTAATGCAGATGTTGATATATAATGGGAAACTGGTTTGATATATTGAAGTCGATAATTGCTCTAGAAGACAGCTGTTCTCGGTCAATTCACTTTTAAAATATGAATGAAATTCGTAGAACTCATTTTCCAAACATTGAACTGATTATTTCAAGTGTAGTTATTTCTTTAGCGTCCTTGCCGACTGGCCATTTTTAATGGTTTGGCTTCAGGATTCGGATCCGTTTTTAAATCTCTAGAAACGATCGCGCTATAGTATTTAAGTTTGAGAAAATGTTAAGCCAGTTATTTTGTAGTTCACAACACCCTCAGTAACGTTCGGCAAGGTTATCCACGCATTTCTTTCATACATTTTAACTTAATACGCTTTCAGATCTTGTAGAGCGTGTATAGTATCAAAATAAAATTAGATTGAGTTTACATTGGTGAGCCGATTCACCAGGATTGCCTTATAGTTTTGATTTTACTTCCAATTTTTATTATATTGTAAGAATAATTAAACTTAACCCGACAATATCTTATATTGATATACTTAATTTCAAAGATACATAAAACGTACAAAGTGCTCGAACAATACTTCACAGCAGACGAGACGTGAATAAAATTGGAACATATTTAGCTATTTATATTATTTTTAGTCCCGCATAGCCAGACATAGTATAAATGTTAATTCAACAGATTACACTAAAGTTGAGCATTTCTCATGATATGTTGGTGGAATAAATGAATATGTTATATGAGCAGACGATGTCGTAACGCGTCTATCATCATCGTGTGAAGTTCTTCACTGCTAACCCCTAAAATCACGTCCTAAAATAATCTACGACCTGACCACCGTGCCGCGTGTTGGTTGATGTTTTTACAATAAAGATGTCTGCTTCACTATGCCTTTCTTTCATTACTTTTTAACTTTTTTTTTTGTTGAATTTGGTCTTTGATGATTTCCTTTCGCTTTAAGATGGATGCTTGACACTAAGCCTATTTTTTTCCAAAATAAGTTTTATGTTTGCTTTTATGCTTTTTATGTTGGTTGGAATTAGTCCTTTGAATTAATTACATTAACTTTTCAAGTTGAAATATATATTTGCATTTAAACTGATCGTTGAATTATTAAGAATGCACTTAAAACTTAAATGTACAGAAAGGTATAATAGTGTGAATATGCAAAGCTCCAACAATTATTCTATGGGCTTTAAAATATATCTCTGCTTGGCAAGTTTGTTTTTTTATAAAAGGACTACAGCCTGCTTGTCTTTTGATCAAATTTTATTGCCTGGCGAGTTCTTCAAAACACAATAAAAGCACGATGCTTGACGAGTGCTATTTATTGTGTGTATCAGAACGAACAGAGAAATCTTTGAAAGCTCATACAATAAATGGATGTTTAAAGATAAGATAACTTATCTAGTAATCAAAGAAAGTCACCTAATTAATATTGTGTATTCATCAGTTCATTCTAAAGAAGAAATTAAGTTTTAAAGCTGGCGCAATAAAAAGATGGCTCATCGTTGACGAATACAGATGTTAATCGTAGCATTATATTGGAATCATTACCTAGGCATAATAAAGCTAAACATTTAAACAGTCACAAGCTAAGCAAACTATACAGCTGTAATATTTTAAAGCTGTACACTTGCTGAAGACTGTGTGCGTCCATTGGTAAATAAATACTGTGCTCTTTGGCGACATAGTTTGCGTTACATTTCAATATGGTGTGCACAATTAATGAGTTGTGACATATACGTTACCCAATAACTTACATTATATAATCAAAATGTGTCATGAAATTGGGCATTTAGTTATCGCAGTGTTGCTTATGCTAATTCAGATTCATTTATTTTGTAGTCGTGTCCTTAAAATGTCGAGGGAAAAGATGATTTATTAAGTAATCCATACAAGTGAAATAATTTTAAAATCAAATAGAAAAACTGGCTTAAGATAAAATATGGAATTAAGAAACCATTATGTTATGAATGAATTCAATACTATTTAGTTTCATAACAGCGAATACAAGTTTTTTTGCTGTTTCTTTTCTTAACCATGTACAGCGATACCTTAAGAGATAGTCGCCAAAAATTATTGCTTAAAAAAATTAAATTTCATAGAAATAAACCACTCGAAATAACAAAACTTTTATTCAACTAAATCAAACGTTTATTATGATTTTTTTTAAAGTATTTAAGAAGAAAGTGCATATCTCTTAAAACATTGATTTTTTTATGGAGAGAAGTGGAAAAACCTCTACTCTCAGTGATCCCTATAACAAATAGTTGATGTGTTTGGTGATCTTGAATTCAAATATTTTCTTCCCATTCTGTTCAACGATTTCATGCATAACACTCTAATTCAAACTTAGAAGATATGCTCAACATTGATCTCCCTTTAAGTTTTAAGATATCAAAACCCATTAAGAAGTTGGCCCAAACTTCCAATCTCTTTCTTGGCCAATCTGAGAAGGTCATCTTTCTTCTCCGCGATGAGCTTTTTTGCTGCAGATTTCATAGATCATTGCTATATGTTGCGCGTTAAAAAATGTATGCGAATGAAAAGAAAATATTATGTTTGTAATATCTTCTTTCGTTTAAGCTGCTGATAATAATACACTATATGGATCACTTTATTGGAATATAACGCGCAAGCTTTGGTGTCTAGAAAACCCAAAATTATATTTCGTTTCACTCAAGCAAAGCATTCTGATTTCTGATAATCATAGATTTCCAAAGAAATGTTATTATAGAACCGCAATTATTTGTATAAATAATAATTCAACATAAAGTTTATTGTTGGGGATGTCGTGTGGTTAAGACTGACATCCTACGGTGACCTGATGTTCAAGTTCGTTCCCAGCTACTGTGGGCCAGGAAAATTAGGATAAGGGAAATACTCACTGCTGAGAGTTGATTGTGCTTTCTGCATATGCAGAGATAAAATGTACGCCCATGAATTATCTTAATGCACCGAAAAAGGTTTTTAAAAAAAAGTGTTCAACATTCGCTGATGCAAAATCTTTTTCAAACAAAAGACTTTCATATGAAAAGAAAAAAGTTCAATATTATACTCATGTTATATATTCACAGCAATTAAAACTTAATCGAAACAAATAAATTAAATATGTAGGTTTCACTGATGTTGATACATTAGTCGTATTCCACCGACATTTAAAAACCCATTCTTTTGGCATTATGGTCGTCGGAGTGACATGAGGGCCGCTGAATATGAGGTTTTCTATCACGCTGGTATGTCACCGTTCTGCTCCAGAAGTTATGTGGTTGATAAGCCTGTCCATCCTCTGTGTGACCAGACCTAATATTGCGTTGTCTTCCGAGAGTTGGTATTAAATGCACACATCATAATTCATTTAAATAATTTGCTTGTCCTTCTTTTTTTCAAAAAAATAAAAATTCAGTAGACACCGAAGGAGAATGAAACCTAACGATTCGTGAAAATATCAACATGTTACATTAAACCAGGCATATTTGGGTCTGTCAAGAATAGGATCTCATTATTTGTAGTGCCAATCATCTTCTGAATATTGAGGACTGCTGTGAGCAGAATCTATAATTCGTCACTCTCTCGTAAATGTTGGCACCTCTCAGTTTTCACATCCATGAACAAAGTGTGGTGAGTGTGTTTATTCGTGAAATGATACGTAATAATTAGTTTGTTTGTGACGACGTATTTTCGGGTTTATTGAAAAAACATCAATCATAATTGGAAAGTTGTGTTTTGTGAGAAAATGTTTTTGTTTGAAGAACAGCTTGTTTAATAAACTTGTTGGATTCCTAGTTGAAACTTTGACAATGATGTTGTGAAAGATGTATACACAGTACAAATAATAGATATATCATTTTGAAATTCTTGGTTGTGTCCTCATATATGTATCTTTTGTTATATAACATAATTAAAGTGGAAGTATTAGGGCTTAACATTTTATTTGATGTAGCTGTTAGAGCTGCTGACCAGACTTTGATATCATTGAACAAGGAACAGATTGGCGTGGTACTCTTGATTTCTTTCGAAACCATCCTTTAAAATGAACAATTTGCTAAGGATGTTATCTAAAAAGAAGGCAATAAAACACACTTTGGCATTATATTGATAATACATAGGGTTTGACTACGTGATTCTAAAGACTCCTGTTTTTCGACTATTATATTGATAAACAAAGCTGATGACCACCGTACAATACACTATATTATCATACTCGCATCCAATTGACTTTCTTCCTGCTATACTTAAAATGTTGACTTTAACTGACATTTGTATGTGCATGTGAAAAAAATGAAAGAAACAAAACTTAAATTGGCATTGTCCCCAAATACAATTTTGTAATCACCCGAGGTAATGTAAGGAGAATGGCAAACTTATATTTAAAACTGAAATTGTCAATGTTGACTGCTGTTTCCTAATGTTTGATCACTCTCTCCGTAGAAAGTAACATTTATTGAATATTTCAGACATTTGTAAGTGCTCTCGGTGAGCTTGTTCCTGAGCACGTACAACATTTTAAAAGTTGTTGACTAGTTCACTATAACGTGACACTTTCCTTAAAACAACAAATACAACAACGAAAGATTACTTGAAGAGTATACTTAGATAAACTATTTGCTTGCTAGCTAGACAATACAGACTTTGTGCGTTCACAATCTAAATCAATTAAGTGATGTTACGTTCGAGATTGTGAATTCCAAAATGTGTAGTCGTGACTAAGGCCAAGCATCACCTTACTGACCAAAAGCAATCAATAAGTAGATAGTAGATGAAATGCGTATACAACTAGAAAAAATGAGTACTCGTAGAGAGTACAACCCCGATCATCAGACACAAAGGGACATAACATTGTGCACTT